>OZ014525.1:275859423-276048461 GCA_963966055.1 Lathyrus aphaca
TATTGGTAAGAATTTCTGCAAATTCAACAAGATGGAGGTTGTCTACTCAAACTTGGTAAATAAGTCAAGTCTATGATGTAACACCCCAAATTTGCCCTCTTCTTTTTAAGCATCATCATCATATCATAGTCATCATAGGCATATCATATCTTTGGCATCTTTGCATGGAAAAGTAAAGCATAACATTCTCATGTTCTAGCATTAGGCATATGATCAATTGTTGGTGGATTTGAGGCATTACAAGCTATAGCAAGAGGCCCAGTGGTCTTGTCCAAGTCCCATGAAGAGTCTACATGACATTCACAAGTCCAAGATCATTTTCAAAAGCCCAGGAGGTTGGGAGATCATCAGGGAATTCAGGCTAGGGCAAGCTCCTACACAATGGTTCCCAAATTAGGGTTTCACTTTCAAGCATTATTTCTTTGTGACTTTGGCCATTTCATCTGCGAAAAGTCTTTCATATGATAAGAGGATACTAGGGATGAAATTTGGTGAGAAAATTCCTTGTGGAAGTCAGTTATTTCATTAGTTGCTTGCAAAAGAAGAAATTGGTCAACTGTGCATTTTAAAAGTCAACTGTGAGAATTCAAAGGGTCCAACCCCATTTTTCAAGTCAAGGGATGTCCTCAAGACCTTAGAAGAGGTTTGGCAAAGTCAAAGATTAAGAATCAAGGGGTTTTGAAGAAGTTTTCATTTTTGGCATATGGTTGGTTATGAAACTTTCCATTTTTGGCAACTTTTGCCCTAATTTTCAAAGGCTTATTCCATGGTGAAAAAGACTTCAAATGAATTTCCAATAAACATGAAAGTTGTAGGGTAGGTTCTCCCATTTTCAGAAAGTACAAGTACATTTTCATAGCCCTCATGGATCATGAGATATGGCCTTCGAAAGTTGCTTGTTTTTTTAGGGTTTACCTTAAAACTCAAGTTTCCACCAAGTGCAAGAACTCATGCAAGTCATTTCCAAGTTGTTTTATGGACAAGAGGAGGTCACAACATTACAAGGCATTGCATAAGAGGCATTTTGCTCCAAAGAAGTCACTAAATTCGTGCATGGGAAGTGAATATTTTCATAAAGTGCAAAAAATGCAAGATCACATGAAAAGCATGATGCATTCATCCAAGGGCCAGGATTGTTCCATTTTTGGATTAGTGAATCACAAGGGATCAACATGTGCAAAGGATGGGAAGATAGCACGAGTAAATCACCTCATCACACTCTTCATGCCAATTTTGCAATTTCTTTCTCCCACTCATTTCTCACGTGCATTCCCTCCCATTTTGCATCAGTGTTCATTTAAAATCATATATAAGCAGCTAGGGTTTCTATTTGGATCAGATTCATCACAATTTCATCACTCTCAAGTTTTTGCATCTCTTGCATTTCTCTTCGAATCCTCTGATTCTCTCACTCATTCACCAAACAAACTTCATATTCTTCATCCTTGAACTCTAAAGATCAACAATCCACCATCAATTCAAGCTGAAACTCAAGATTTCACAAGGTGCAGTTCAGGTGCAGTTCAATTCGAATTCCAAGATCTAGAGCAATTCAAGCTCTCTCTTGCATTTATTTTGCAAGGAGAGGTTAAAAGAGGTAGATCTGCAGCATTTGGAAGCTTATCTTGACCTAATTCGTGCTCTGCAAGTTCAGGTAACTCACTGAATTCATGGATCTAGAAATGGTTTTAGTTGTATGCATTGTGATCTGTTTGTTATGCTGATGATTCTGTGATGATTAGATTTGAAAATGGATGAATATTGAGGTTGTATTGTTGATATGAAATTTGATGCTCAAAACTGTTTGTCTTCGATCTGATCTGATCTTTGATCTATTGTGATTTTTAATGTCATATTTGGATTCAGCTTGGTTTAATTAGTTGATCTGGAGTTTTTGATTGATTTTGGTGATGGTTTGTTCTTGCTGTTGAGCTTTCCGGTGACCGGAGCTAGGGCTCCGTCACCAGATTCTGGAATGTGATAAATGAAGAAGATGATGCGTGAGCCGTTGGATGTTTGATCTGGATGGTTGTGAGCGTGACAACACATTAAATTGGAAGCCTCTCCCTCACGTGATTTTATGTTTTGTATTTGAATCTGAATAATACATGTTGTTTCGCGCCCATGGTAGCTAATGTGTACATGCATGTGATTGTTGTTGATGTTTTGACTTGGTTTGATCACTGACTTGATCTGAAGCGTTCACTGGATCCACTGGATGTTGTTTTTCCCTGATTATTTGAATTTCCATTGTAATTGTTGTGTCCTGCACTGAGAATTTCATGGGCCTCCCTTGCTATTCCCACCCCCTGTTCTCTGAGGCCCATCCAAATTGAACTGGAGTAGTTGCTATTCTCACCCCTGACCTCATTTCATCCTTTTATTCCTTCATTTTATTTTCAGTTTGGTTTTTAATTTTTAAAAATAGAAATAAGTTCATAAAATTCCAAAAAAAATTCATGAATGATATTTTGAGTTTTCTCTAATTTTTGGCATTTTTATATTTCATTTATTTTCATTTTCCACGCTGGAATTAATTGTTTCTTTTATTATTTGCTTTTATTTCACTTTTAATGCATGCTGTCTTGTGCAATTTCTATTTTGATCACTAATTGGAATTTTGAATTGATTCTTTTTGCTCTGGATTCAAATTGGGAGGTAGTTTATTGGTGATTTTTCCTCTAATTTTTAGAAGTTTGCTTAATTAGTTTTGGTCTTTAACTTGTGCATGAAGTCTCCTAACCCTAATCCATGTTTGAGCCCACATTTGACTTGCTTAGCTTCTGATTTTGATTCTTTCCTTTTGTCATGTCAATATTGTATGTTTGAAGAGTCTTTGTGAAAGTATATTGAATTTTTGGATGTATGCTTGATTTGATTTGAATTTTGTTCTTTGCTTATCTTCTTTTGCATCCTTTTTGGTCATATGTTTAATCCTTAGGTTGGGAGGGCACTTGTGCCAACTCTTTTAGGTTGCTTAGAGTCCATTTAGGATGTGGATACCTCTCTGTTCTTGAGTTGATGTTTGTACTTTGAAAATTTTGTGTTTGTTTGCTTTTGAAGTTCATTCACTTATGTACATGTTCAAATCACTTCTTATGCTTCTTTGCTTCTCATGATGCTAATGTTTAAGTTTGTATGCCTCTTCTCTTCATCCCTTGTATTTCTTAGGCACATTCTTGACATGTTAGGGTTTTGGTCTTGAGGTTTGAGATGTTGGTTTTCTTAGTTTGCTTTGTGTTATCTCATGTTTGCTTTGCTTTGTCATGATAATCCATAAGGCTTCATGTTGAGTTGTATAGTCCTTTTCTCATTCTTATGTTATGTATTTGCATTTGACATTTGTGATTAAGATTCCACTTCTGGTTGTGTGGCTTTGGTTTGATCTTATGCCCATTTGGTGTTTCATTTGTTATCATTTTCTTTTGTCTTGGTATTTGATTATGTTGCTAACCATATCAGGGGCTTTGGTAAGTGAGAGGTGTGGATGTGATTCCCACATCTCCAAGTCTGATCTCTTCTCTTTTCCTTATTGATATTATCTTACTTGTGTTTGTTGGGTGCTTAGGCCTTACTTCCTCCTTCTTCTCTTCTTCATCCTTCTCTTTCTTTTCTTATCTTCTCCTCCTTTAGGATAGTAAACCTGACTAACCTAGGTTTTCCTTTGCATGATAATATTAGGATTTGTTAGTCCCCCATTAGACTTTTACCTTTAAGATCCTTTTGTTTCTCTTCTCTTCTCATCTCAAAACAAAATCCTAAAAAGCACTTAATAAAGATTGAAGTGGTCTCCTGTGCAATAGCCTTATTCCATGAAACACTTGTAGTTTACCCATCTTGGGATAGTACAAGCTTGTTCATCATGATGCACAAGTTTGATCAGGATACCATCTTCATCAAGAAAATCATAAAAAAGACTTCTTCATTCAAAAATACAAAAAACACTTAATAAATTCAATGAGTTAGTGAGCCTAATCCCTAATCTCTAGAATCAAGTTTTGGGGATCTTCTCCTTACTTGAGTGTGCTTGTTCTATTATTCCATCTTGGAATGTAGTGACAATTACACATTCCATGGAAAAGAGCTTGAGTTCACTTCCTTGTGACACACTCATAAAAAGCTTCTAAAAAACACAAACAAACAATAAACGTCTTTCCTTCGGGAATTCTTTTCTCATCTCCTTCGCTCTGTCCGCGAACCTGCTCCTACTTGTCACTTTGCAAGACGGTAACGCACTCGTCGTCCGAGCCTGCAACACCTGAGCATTGACATAGGCAGTTCAAGCCTTAATACACAAGCAATCTTTTCCACCCCTAGTTAGGGGAACTACGGCGACTCTGATCCTCATTGTCCAGATGAGGTACGTAGGCAGCAGGGTAGGGCCCGTTCGAGCACAATCTTTATTTTCCTTATATTTTTCCTTTTCATTTCTTTTTCAGTTCCCTTTTTCTTTTCGTTTATCCAGTTCAGTTCATTTTCTTTGCAGCAACTTTCATTTCTTCACTCTTTGAAACAGATTTCTTTGCAAGCGTGGATCCCGTCGGGTACGGCGGACGATCTGGGTGCTAATACCTTCCCAGGTCGTAACCGACTCCCGAACCCAGTCTCTTTGGTTCGTAGGACCCGTGTCCTTCCTTTTCTTTTCTTCTGGTTTGTGCAACATTGTCATTCCCGTTCCTTCGGGATAAAAATGCCTGGCTGGCGACTCTACCTCTTTCCGCGCCACTTTCACGTTTGTACCAGGATGGAAATCCGGGGAGCGACAGCTGGCGACTCTGCTTGGGATCGAACCCAGAATCTCTGGTTCCCTTGAGAGTCTCTCCTAGCGCTTGCGTGTTTCTGTTTCTTTGGGTGTTGATTGCTTTCCGTTGCATGTTATATTTTACTGTTGTTTATTTACAGCTTTATTTACAGTTTTCAGTATTTATTTTCCGCATCATATATTATTACTAGACTGTCTGGACTGGATTTTATGTTTGGTGGGACTTGGGTGATACTGTTACTGTAAGATGAGCTCATTACCAAGGCTCGAGTGCACCTTAGGACTTAAAGTGGTTCCACTTTGGCCTCATGAGATCTTGTCATGGGGGTAGTAGTGAGTTCCACACCCAGATTTGCGACTGTCTTGGAAATGTCTTGATTTGGGGATCTTCCTCTCTCATTTCATAACCTTGATAGTTATGTGCAGCTGGGGACTGATCATTGAGAACCTTGTGGAAACATCCCTCTCTAGTGGTGACAGTGGCAGACCACATTCTATGGTAAACCCATTCACACCCGAGGGCCCACCTGGAACTCACATAGGATGACCTTGTTTTCTCGGACTCAACTGAGGCCTCCCTGCGTAGTATACAATGCCAAACCGATTCCCTGATTTGGTCATGAGCCATTTATCGGAAATGGTGAAAGTATTATTGCTATTCGGCTTTGAGAGTCCGTGATGTTTGACCCGGAGCACACCAGTGAGATTGAGAGGGGTTTACAGGTTTGCAGGAACCCTCGACCTCTACATACCCTCATTATCAGTATGGTCTTTGTTATGATTTGGTCCTTATGGTTCTGGATTTCTCGATCTCTTGGTTCTGAGAGTTTCTATCAGATGGTTATGGCTCAGAGAATCTTGGTTTTCAGTTATTCAGAGGGTCCTAATATCCAGTATCTAGATGGTCCCAGATTGATCATACGCCTGCATTGCATTTGCATCGCATCATACTTGCATTAACTATTTGTGTTTCCATTTTTCAGGTTTTTGTTTATAGTTTAGCACCCAGTTCTGGTAATTGTAAGCTCTCCAGATGGCAGAAGTTAAGAAAATTACAAGAAAGAAGAATGTTCATTACACTTTTCTCCAACCAGAAGTCAAGAGTGTTCAGAAATTAGCAGGGCTAATGAATGATCAAGTTTTAGGGAATTTCAGAAAGAGGTATGGTCAGATATTGAAGTACATGGATAAACCTATTGCAGACCAGAAGGATAGCTTGCACATTTTGCTTCAGTTCTATGATCCTTTTTTGCGGTGTTTTGTATTTCCAGATTATATCTTGTCTCATACCTTGGAGGAGATTTCTAGCATTTTGGGTGTTCCTGTCATAGATACTTTGCCTTACTATGGGTCAGAGGTGGTTCTCAAGGAAGAAGACATATCTAGAGTCTGTCGTATACCAATTGCTAAGGTCAAGAAAGCTTTGAAGGACAGTGAGGGCAGAGGAATTCCTTGGGATGTGCTTATACCAGAGGCTGAAGAATATGCCAAAGAGAGTAAGTGGGGAGATTTTGGTGTTGTGGTGGCCTTGATGGTATATGGATCTAGTCTTTTCCCGGGAGAAAATGAGTTTGTAAGCTTGGAGGTGATCTCCATTTTTGCTAAAGGCAATCCCGTACCAACTTTGTTGGGAGATTTTTACTACAATGTTCATTACCGGAATGAGAAAGGCAGAGGCGGACCAGTGGGTTGTTGTGCTCCATTATTTGCTGATTGGTTTGCTAGGCAATTTCCAAAGTCAGGCCCTTTCAAGGAGATGAGAGATGAATGGAGATGGTCCAGGAGGCTAATGGGACTAACTTCTGAGGATATAGCTTGGGGTTATGACATGGATCTGTTGGGAAAGGAGTTTCTGGTTAGTTGTGGTAGTTTTGCTAATGTGCCTTTGCTAGGAAGAAAGGGTGTGATCAGTTACCATCCAGTCTTAGCCAGGAAGCAATTTGGTTATCCTCTGAGAGATCCACCAAGTATGGAAGATTTAGCTGGGTCTTTGTACTTTTATGTGGAGGGAAACAAAGAGTTGGTCATACAAGCATCTCAAGCTTGGGATCACGGGGTGAAGAAAGGTAAGAAGGATTTTGGAAGGGTAGATCCCAAGACATATCCTCCTTTTGCTACATGGTTGCAGAAGCATGTAGAGGAATTGCTAATGCCATTTTCAGTGGAAGCTCCATTGTATCCCAAAGAGGTGCCATGTCAGAATACTGTCTCTCTTGAAGAATATAAGAAATTGGAAGCTCAGTTGCACGAGGTCCGGGTAGAGAATGCTGAAATGGTTAACTTGTACCACCTTCCCAATCGTGCTAAGAGTGAAGCAGAGGAAAAGCTACTAAAGACGCAGGCTACCTTAGGAGCTAAAGAAAAGGAGTTTGCTGGAAAAGAAGCTCATTTTCAGAGATTGGGTCTAATGGAATCAAAAAGAGAAGCGGAGCGTAAGAAGACTTTGAAGACTCTTAAAGAAGCTCGCTAGTCCATTGTTTGGTTGCAAGGCCAAAGGGAACAGGAGCATAAGAAGTATAAAGAAAAAGAAGAGCTTTTTGAGGTACAGATGGCCTTCAAGAAAGAAGAAGTATAACAAGTTCACAAAATACGAAGGGAAAAGACTCAACAGTTGGCACAGAGCCAGATGGCCTTGGAGGAGGCATTGAAAGAGATTGAAGAGCTCACGCTGAGAGCAGGTGTGAAGAAGAACCGGGCAGAGGTGATAGCTGCGGAAGAAGAACCTGAGTCTTTAGTTTAGATTTTATTGTTGTTCAGACTACCTACAAGCTTGTTGTAGGAGTCTTGTTTTTTTTTCCTTTATTCATGTATTGGCTTGTAACCCTTTGGGGAATTTGTTTGTGCTCTAACTTTGGCCGTCGGTGGGTTATCCATGTTATGCAATGTTAAATATCCAATTACCATTTCTGAGTACGCAAAGCTTGTTTGTTTGAGACTGCTAAGATCTGAACACTCTTCAAGAGGGAGGGTTTGAAAATTAATGCTCAAAGTGGCTATCTGGAGCAAATACCAGAACTGGGGCATATATATGCCTAAACCTGGAAACACGAATAGTTACAATGAATGCATATAACGTGTTTGTTTGTTTTGCAGGTAGTTCATCAGTTTCTAACGTTTATGTCCTTTCAGACACTATAGCTCCCAGGAAGGTTCGAGAACAACCAACTGTACACAGATATCCTACAAGAGTAAACAGAGAGAGAGAGAGTGATGGATCAAATGCAGGCAGATCTGGCTGACTTGAGAACGAGAATGGACAATTTCATGACCCTTATGGCAGGGATGGGTCAGACTCAGGAGCGCTTGCGCGAGATGGTGGAAAACAATCAGACCAGGAACAATGGGACTGCAGATGGAGGTAATCGCAATGGGGTTGGCGCCCGTCACATAGAGATCCCCGTGGCACAACCAGGGGTCACTATTATTAATGATGGAATGAACAACGTACAGATGGATGGTCAAGATGAACAGTTTACTTTGCTGGACGAGACAGAAGGCCAAGGGGCTGAAATGAGCAGAAAGTGTGAAGAGATGGCTGAGCAGATCCGTGCCATTCAATCTCAGAGCTCCCTGTGGTTTGATATTACTGACTTGGGCTTGGTACCAGGGGTTAGAATCCCCTAAAAGTTCAAGGTCCCTACTTTCGATCAGTACAGCGACATGGCTTGCCCAAAGACTCACCTCCAGTCTTTTGTCGGAAGAATTGCTGCACACACTGATGACGAGAAGCTATGGATGTATTACTTCCAGGACAGCCTGGTAGGGGCCTCCTTGGAGTGGTATATGAAGCTAAGCAGAGTTAATATTCGGAGCTGGAAGGATTTAGCAGAGGCATTCGTGAAGCAATATCAGTACAATTTGGATATGGCTCCAAATCGCACTCAGCTGCAAACCATGTCTCAGAATGCTAAGGAGGGGTTTAAGGAGTACGCTCAGAGGTGGCGTCAGCTTGCTGCCAGAGTACAACCACCCTTGTTGGAAAATGAGATGGCTGATATGTTCATGGAAATGCTACAAGGGGTGTTTATCGAGAGGTTGGCGTCTTGTTCAGCTACAAAGTTTAATGACATTGTAATAGTAGGAGAGAGGGTCGAAACTCAGTTGAATATGGGGAAGATTCAGGACACCGGTGCGAGTAGCTCAAGCGGTGTAAGAAAAGCTTTTAATGGACCTCCGAGAAGGATAGAAGGGGAAACTAATGTTGTGTACGGCCGAGGACGGGGCCGGGGATACAGAAGATCTTATGAGCAAGTAGAAGTTGTCACTATTCCAGCAAGTCCTGTGCAACAAACTCAACCCCAACAACAGCAACAGCAACAACAGCCGCCGCGTAACAATTATCAGCAAAGACCCTATCAACTGAGACAAGCTCGTCAGGCTAATAGGCTACTTAAAGCCATTCCCATGACGTACACGACACTGCTGCAGAGATTGTTAGACTTGAACTTGGTTCAACTAAGGACATTAGCACCACCTCCACCTGGAGAGCTTCCAGTGGGGTACGATGCTAACGCAAGATGCGCGTTCCATTCGGGAGCACCCGGGCATTCAACTGAGAAGTGCAGGGCGCTACAACATAAAGTTCAAGATTTGATCGATTCAAAGGAGATTAACTTTGCACCACCGCCTAATGTTACATCAAACCCTATTCCAAACCATGGAGGGGCGAGGATAAATGTTGTTGACGGTGGTGAGAAGTTGAGCTTGATTCTGAATGTGGAAGAGGTGAAGACTTCGTTGCTGGTTATGAAAGACAGACTGTTGAAAGGACAAGTGTTCCCAGGGTGTGGTTATGCTTGTGAAGAGTGTTTGAGTTCAGTGAATGGCTGTGAAGACTTGAAGGTTGGGTTGCAACATCTGATTGACGAGGGGTCGCTGCAGTTTGATAAGGTTGATGATAGAAGTGATTATGTGTCTACCATAACGATTTACTTTGATCCAGCTGAAGTACCTGCTCGGAGGGAGCCTGTGACTATCTATGCTCTGGAGGTTAGTCCTGTTACTATTACTTGTCCCGGGCCTATTCCTTATGTTGATGATAAGGCCATCCCGTGGCATTATGGCTCAGATGTGTATGTGGAAGGTCAAAAGGTGGAGAGTAAAACAGTGACAATTGACCCGACTGTGGTGAATGTCGGAGGAGTCGATGGATTTATGAGAAGCAGACGTCTTTTTTCTCCTCAAGCTCTCAGAGGAGATCCTGAAGCCAGAGCTGTTGCAAAGGCTAAAGGAAAGCAGATAGCAACCGAAGAAATGACAACTCCAGCTGCCGGGCAAGGCACTTTCGAAAAAGAAGTTGAGGAATTTATGAGGATAATAAAGAAGAGTACCTATAAAGTGGTTGAACAGCTGAATCAAACTCCGTCCAAAATATCAATTCTATCCTTGTTGATGTGTTCTCCGGCTCATAGGGAGGCTCTGTTGAAAGTCTTGCAGATGGCATACGTACCACAGGAGATAACTGTTAATCAATTGGAGGCTGTGGTAGGCAGTGTGAATGCCAGCCATGGGTTGGGCTTCACCGATAGAGATCTTACTTCTGAAGGCCGCAATCACAACAAGGCCCTGCATATCACCATGGAGTGTAAGGGCGCTGTCCTGTCACATGTCTTAGTTGATACCGGCTCTTCTCTCAATGTGCTCCCTAAGAAGGCCTTGATGAAGTTGAATGTTGACGGCATTGTCTTGCGACCTAGTGATTTAATCGTGAAAGCCTTTGATGGGTCCCAGAGGTCTGTGTTCAGGGAAGTTGAGCTACCTGTGAAAATAGGATCTCAAGTGTTCAAGAGCACGTTATATGTCATGGATATTCAACCTGCCTATAGTTGCTTGCTAGGACGTCCCTGGATCCATGCTGCAGGCGCAGTGACATCCACGTTGCATCAAAAGCTGAAGTATGTGGTTGATGGCCAGGTGATCACTGTGTGTGGAGAAGAAGACATCTTTGTGAGTCACCTATCAACTTTCAAATACGTGGAAATGGACGGAGAGATTCATGAAACGTTGTGTCAGGATTTTGAAGCAGTCAATGTCAGCATTTTGGCTCCGACAGAGAGGAACAACAAGAAGGAAGGAACCTCCATCTACTCCTACAAGCAGGCCAAAGAAGTGGTTCAATCTGGAAGCGCCCAAGGCTGGGGCAAGTTGCTGGAATTAGAGAAGAAGGATGACAAGTTTGGTCTGGGTTACCATCCTGGTGGGTCCAACTGGCCTCAGGGTGGTAAAGCCATAACTTTCACAAGCGTCGGGATGCTCGATCACAACAATATATGTGCAACAAGTGAAGAAGGGGACAGTGACTGCGACTGGGATAACTGGATTCACCCATGTGCACCTGGGGAGGAGCTCCGGAACTGGTCTGCCGAGGATTTCGTTCAAGTTACTTGGCAATCAAAGTAATTTACTTGTTTCCTTTTTATCATGCTGCATGTCAATCCTGCACTCTGCCCAAGGTGCACGGATCCATTTGTAGGGCCACCATGCTTTCAATGCATTTATTTTTTTTCCATGAAATAAAGGACATTTTTTCAAGCAAATTGTGTTCTCTTTCTTTCGTTTTAAATTTTTCACAAAGAATAAAATGGCAATGCTTTTCCTTTTTCTTTTCTTGTGTTTGCGTCTCTTTTGAAAAAAAAAACAGATTCTGAAATAAGCACATCATCTGTGCAGTGTTGATCATCCGGATTCTAGTGATAACGTTCCTGCTATGACCACGCATGACTTCGACAATCCTATCTACCAAGCTGATGAAGGGGTTGAGGAAGACTGTGAACTCCCCGAAGAATTGGTCAGGTTATTGAAACAAGAGGAAAGAGTCATTCAGCCGCATCAGGAAGAAATAGAGATCATCAACATCGGGACTAAAGATGTAAAGAAAGAGATAAAGATTGGGGCCAGTCTGCAGGCTGAGGTAAAGAAGGAGTTGATTGGTATGCTACGTGAATATGTGGATATCTTCGCCTGGTCGTATCAAGATATGCTAGGGCTGGATACTGACATTGTTGTGCATAAGTTGCCACTCAGAGAAGACTGTCCTCCGGTGAAACAAAAGCTGAGAAGAACTCGTCCTGATATGGCGATGAAGATCAAGGAGGAGGTTCAGAAGCAGTGGGATGCCGGATTCCTTGCCGTAACTAGTTACCCACCTTGGGTAGCTAACATTGTGCCTGTACCAAAGAAAGACGGCAAAGTTCGGATGTGCGTTGATTATCGGGATCTAAATAGAGCAAGTCCAAAGGATGACTTTCCATTACCTCACATTGATATGCTGGTAGATAACACCGCTAAATTCTCGTTATTTTCTTTCATGGATGGCTTCTCCGGGTATAATCAGATTAAGATGGCACCGGAAGACATGGAGAAAACAACGTTCATTACCCCGTGGGGTACATTCTGCTACAAGGTTATGCCCTTTGGATTGAAGAACGCCGGGGCAACGTATCAGCGGGCTATGGTCACATTGTTCCACGACATGATACACAATGAGATTGAATGCTATGTGGACGATATGATTGCCAAGTCCCGGGACGAGGAAGAGCATTTGGTCAACCTCAAGAAGCTGTTTGATAGATTGATAAAGTATAAGTTGAGGTTGAATCCAAACAAGTGTACTTTCGGGGTGCGTTCCGGAAAATTGCTGGGTTTCATTGTTAGCTAGAAAGGAATCGAGGTGGATCCTGCAAAAGTAAAAGCAATACAAGATATGCCTGCACCGAAAACAGAAAAAGAAGTGCGCGAGTTTTTAGGGAGATTGAACTACATTTCACGGTTCATATCTCATCTAACTGCCACATGTGAGCCAATAATCAAATTGCTAAGAAAAGAGCAAACGGTCAGGTGGAATGAGGACTGTCTAATGCCTCCAGTTCCAGGATGGCCACTTATCATGTACTTGACCGTGCTAGAAGGGTCGATGGGGTGTGTTCTAGGCCAACATGACGAGTCTGGTCGAAAAGAGTATGTTATTTACTACCTTAGCAAAACGTTTACTGACTGTGAATCCTGTTACTCACTGCTCGAGAAAACTTGTTGCGTTTTGGTATGGGCTGCTCGCTGACAGAGACAGTATATGTTGACCTATACCACACTTCTAATCTCAAAAATGGATCCTGTCAAGTATATCTTTGAGAAACTAGCATTAACCGGAAGGGTTGCAAGGTGGCAGATGATCTTAACAGAGTATGATATACAATATACTTCCTAGAAAGCCATCAAAGGAAGTGTATTGTCAGATTATCTTGCACAACAACCTCTTGAATACGACTATCAGCAAATGAAATTTGATTTCCTTGATGAGGACATCATGTACCTCAAAGCAAAAGATTGCGAGGAACCACTTCCGGAGGAGGGGCCAGACCCTGAATCCAAATGGAAGTTGATGTTTGATGAGGCAGTCAATATCAACGGACGTGGAGTTGGTGTTGTTCTTATCACTCCTGAAGGTGTTCACTTTCCTTTCGCTGCCAGAATTACTTTTGGTTGCACCAACAATGAAGCGGAGTACGAGGCGTGCATAATGGGAATAGAGGAGGCTATTAATCTTCGGATTAAAACCCTCGATATATTCGGAGATTCAGCCCTCGTTATCAATCAGATTACTGGCAAGTGGTATACACATCAAGAACACTTAATTCCTTATAGGGATTATGCCAGAAGACTGTTGACGTTCTTCACAACGGTTAAGCTTCAGTATATACCACGAGATGAAAATCAATTTGCCGATGCATTGGCTACTCTTTCTTCGTCCATCAAAGTCTTGTGTTGGAATTACGTGCCCAGGATTGACATTTCCAGGCTTGACGCACCAACTTATGCTTTCTCTGTAGACGCAGTGTCTGACGAGAAACCTTGGTACTATGATATCAAGCTCTTCCTGGAAAAGCAAGAATACCTAACTGGGGCATCATCCAACGACAAGAAGACTTTAAGACGACTTGCTGCTAGCTTCTTCATGAATACAGACGGGGTTTTGTATAAGAGGAACTTTGACATGGTCTTGCTCAGATGCGTGGATAGACACGAAGCAAGCCTGTTAATGCAAGAAGTCCACGAGGGATCTTTCGGTACTCATGCAGGAGGACATGCAATGGCTAAGAAGTTGTTGAGATCGGGGTACTATTGGTTAACAATGGATGCAGACTGTTGTTCGTACGCCCGTAAGTGCCACAAGTGCCAGATTTATGCAGACAAGGTGCATGTTCCTCCAAGCCTGCTCAACGTCATGTCATCTCCTTGGCCCTTTTCTATGTAGGGCATTGACATGATCGGGAAAATAGAGCCTACTGCTTCAAATGGCCATCGTTTCATCTTGGTCGCGAATGATTACTTCACTAAGTGGGTTGAAGCAGCGTCTTATGCCAATGTCACTCGTCAAGTGGTAGCCAGATTTTTGAAAAGAGACATTATTTGCAGATACGGAGTGCCCGAGTGAATCATTACTGACAATGGTTCTAATTTGAACAACAAGATGATGACAGACTTGTGTCGGGACTTCCAGATTTAGCATCACAATTCTTCTCCTTACCGACCAAAGATGAATGGTGCGGTAGAGGCGGCAAACAAGAATATTAAGAAGATTGAGCAAAAGATGGTTGTCACTTAAAAGGATTGGCATGAGATGTTACCTTTTGCGTTGCATGGGTACCGAACGTCAGTCAGGACATCAACCAGGGCAACTCCTTTCTCATTGGTATATGGCATGGAGGCAGTTTTGCCTGTCGAGGTGGAAATTCCTTCATTGCGTGTGATGATGGACGTGAAGCTTGATGAGGCTGAGTGGGTATGTGCTCGATACAATCAGCTATGTCTAATTGAGGAAAAGAGATTAGCGGCTATCTGTCATGGTCAGCTTTATTAGAGGAGAATGAAGCGAGCATTCGACCAACGAGTATGTACTGGGGAGTATCAAGTAGGAGAGCTTGTGATCAAGAGGATCGTTCCTCCAGGTTTAGATCACAGGGGCAAGTGGACCCCAAACTACGAAGGACCGTTCATAGTGAAGAAAGTTTTCTCGGGAGGAGCACTGATGCTCACCACTATGGATGGAGAAGATTTCCAATCCCCTGTTAACTCGGACGCAGTTAAAAAATACTTCACATAAAAAGACCCTCTGGACACAAAAACAGAATTAAAGTCCAGGCAAGAAAAGGGCATCCCGGCGAGCTAAAAACAGAATAAAAAGCTCGGGCAAAAGTTAGGGGAAAAAATTGTACACCCACTGAGTTGAAAAGCCACATCGGACAGCTCAGGAAAAAAAGGGTATCCCGGTGGATTGAAAACCCGAAAGGGCGATCCACGCAAAACAAGGGAATAAGCGAACAACTGCGATCCGGGTTATTTGAACCAAATCATCGTTTCGTATAGCCTGACAATATCAGAAGGATAGGAATCAGTACCCTCATCCTTTCAGAAGGCAAAGGCAAAAATGAATAGCTTTGAAGACATGCTGGTCATAGCAAGAAGGAAACTCATTGGGATGCCGTGACCATTGCCATTAGGATAATTTATTTTCTCAATTTTATGGTAGCTACCTCTTTCCAGGTGGTTGCTTCCTGATGTAAAAATTGTCAGAATTGTCAGAGTCAGAATTGTCAGAATTCCCAGGCCCATTCCCCACAGAGTCAGAATTGTCAGAATTCCTTTCCTAGCAAAGGTTATTTGACCAAGCATCTCCCCAGCCGTGTTGGAAGATCGTCATTTTCCCACAGAGTTTCAGGATTGGTATATAACCATCATTGAAATATCCCCAGCGAGGTTGCCAATTTGTTTTTTGGTCAATGTGATGATACAAGCAGTTATTCATCCCCAATCAGAATTAGGCATTGTCAAAGCCTCGTGATCTGTTTCTCTCCTGCAGAGTTGTGATTCTTGTTGCCAATCAGGCATTTGTTTGATGCTCGTCAGCATTCCCCAACACTCGTTTGTGTTAGCACTTTGTTATTGCTCGTTTGCTTTCCCCAGCAGTCGCCCAGGTTTGGTAGAGGCTGTTGCTCGTCTGCACTCCCCAGCACTTGTCTATGTGTAACTTCCTTTTGGTGCTCGACACTCGTCTGTGTTCGAATTTAGATGTTTGTTGCTCGTATGCAATCTCCAACGCTCGTCTGTGTTCATTATCTGTTTGAAGCTCGTTTGCATTGTTTGGATACTCGTCGGTATCATCCCTCACACTCGTCTGTGTTAGCTTATATCCTTATGTGTTGATTTGATAATCATTCTGGTACTCGTCTGTATTGCTGCACCAATTGCTCGTCTGTGTTGGATCTCTGGTATTCGTCTGTACCGGTGGATGATATTCGTTTGTATCATCGCCTGAAGCGCTCGTCTGTGTTTCTTAGATCATCGTCTGATATTCGTTTGTATCATTGGCTTATGGAACTTGTTTGTGTTCTCTTGATGATCATCCAATGCTCGTCTGTGTTGAAGAGGTTTGAAGTCCTGACGGTGGGATTAAACGTCAAAATGATTACCGGTCTTGGCGTAACAGGTTTATCCGAAGGAGGTTCGTCTGTCTCAAGCATCGCTTATATACGCAAGATTTGTGAAGAGGATTCGTCAAATCCTAATGTTGCACCTGGCGTAACAGGTTTACTTGAAGAAGGCTCGTCTGTCTTAAACCATATATCCACGGATTATATATGAAGAGGGTTCGTCTATCCTGATTATGCATGTCTATCCCACAGGCTTAAGCGCATCACCGGTCCTGGCGTAACAGGTTTATCCGAAGGAGATTCGTCTGTCTCAAGTCATATATTTTTGTAAATGTATGAAGAGGGCTCGTGTGTCCAGTTCCTGGCGTAATAGGTTTGCTTGAAGAGGGCTCGTATGTCCAGCACCTGGTGCAACAGGTTTGTTCGAAGAAGACTCGTCTGTCTAAGTTCTTCTATCTGAAGTAACAGTTCAACTTGGAAGGAGCTTGTCTGCTTTTTCCCCACTCCAGTCACCAAAGTGTTATTTGGTTGGGTTTACTTCCCATTGCTTGCATTCTCCAGCAGATTGCAAATTTCAGGTTTTCCTGGTATTCAACCACAGTTTATCTTGAACGGTCGATAGCCCGTGCTACCGTCCTTTTCAGATTAACAATTGTTTGAATAGGGGCAGCTGTAACACCCCAAATTTGCCCTCTTATTTTTAAGCATCATCATCATATCATAGTCATCATAGGCATATCATATCTTTGGCATCTTTGCATGGAAAAGTAAAGCATAACATTCTCATGTTCTAGCATTAGGCATATGATCAATTGTTGGTGGATTTGAGGAATTACAAGCTATATCAAGAGGCACGGTGGACTTGTCCAAGTCCCATGAAGAGTCTACATGACATTCACAAGTCCAAGATCATTTTCAAAAGCCCAGGAGGTTGGGAGATCATCAGGGAATTCAGGCTAGGGCAAGCTCCTACATAATGGTTCCCAAATTAGGGTTTCACTTTCAAGCATGATTTCTTTGTTACTTTGGCCCTTTCATCTGGGAAAAGTATTTCATATGATAAGAGGATCCTAGGGATGAAATTTGGTGAGAAAATTTCTTGTGGAAGTCAGTTATTTCATCAGTTGCTTGCAAAAGAAGAAATTGGTCAACTGTGCATTTTAAAAGTCAACTGTGAGAATTCAAAGGGTCCAACCCCATTTTTCAAGTCAATGGATGTCCTCAAGACCTTAGAAGAGGTTTGGCAAAGTCAAAGATTAAGAATCAAGGGGTTTTGAAGAAGTTTTCATTTTTGGCATATGGTTGGTTATGAAACTTTCCATTTTTGGCAACTTTTGCCCTAATTTTCAAAGGCTTATTCCATGGTGAAAAAGACTTCAAATGAATTTCCAATAAACATGAAAGTTGTAGGGTAGGTTCTCCCATTTTCAGAAAGTACAAGTACATTTTCATAGCCCTCATGGATCATGAGATATGGCCTTCGAAAGTTGGTTGTTTTTTTAGGGTTTACCTTAAAACTCAAGTTTCCACCAAGTCCAAGAACTCATGCAAGTCATTTCCAAGTTATTTTATGGACAAGAGGAGGTCACAACATTACAAGGCATTGCATAAGAGGCATTTTGCTCCAAAGAAGTCACTAAATTCGTGCATGGGAAGTGAATATTTTCATAAAGTGCAAAAAATGCAAGATCACATGAAAAGCATGATGCATTCATCCAAGGGCCAGGATTGTTCCATTTTTGGATTAGTGAATCACAAGGGATCAACATGTGCAAAGGATGGGAAGATAGCACGAGTAAATCACCTCATCACACTCTTCATGCCAATTTTGCAATTTCTTTCTCCCACTCATTTCTCACGTGCATTCCCTCCCATTTTGCATCAGTGTTCATTTAAAATCATATATAAGCAGCTAGGGTTTCTATTTGGATCAGATTCATCACAATTTCATCACTCTCAAGTTTTTGCATCTCTTGCATTTCTCTTCGAATCCTCTGATTCTCTCACTCATTCACCAAACAAACTTCATATTCTTCATCCTTGAACTCTAAAGATCAACAATCCACCATCAATTCAAGCTGAAACTCAAGATTTCACAAGGTGCAGTTCAGGTGCAGTTCAATTCGAATTCCAAGATCTAGAGCAATTCAAGCTCTCTCTTGCATTTATTTTGCAAGGAGAGGTTAAAAGAGGTAGATCTGCAGCATTTGGAAGCTTATCTTGACCTAATTCGTGCTCTGCAAGTTCAGGTAACTCACTGAATTCATGGATCTAGAAATGGTTTTAGTTGTATGCATTGTGATCTGTTTGTTATGCTGATGATTCTGTGATGATTAGATTTGAAAATGGATGAATATTGAGGTTGTATTGTTGATATGAAATTTGATGCTCAAAACTGTTTGTCTTCGATCTGATCTGATCTTTGATCTATTGTGATTTTTAATGTCATATTTGGATTCAGCTTGGTTTAATTAGTTGATCTGGAGTTTTTGATTGATTTTGGTGATGGTTTGTTCTTGCTGTTGAGCTTTCTGGTGACCGGAGCTAGGGCTCCGTCATCAGATTCTGGAATGTGATAAATGAAGAAGATGATGTGTGAGCCGTTGGATGTTTGATCTGGATGGTTGTGAGCGTGACATCACATTAAATTGGCAGCCTCTCCCTCACGTGATTTTATGTTTTGTATTTGAATCTGAATAATACATGTTGTTTCGCGCCCATGGTAGCTAATGTGTACACGCATGTGATTGTTGTTGATGTTTTGACTTGGTTTGATCACTGACTTGATCTGAAGCGTTCACTGGATCCACTGGCTATTGTTTTTCCCTAATTATTTGAATTTCCATTGTAATTGTTGTGTCCTGCACTGAGAATTTCATGGGTCTCCCTTGCTATTCCCACCCCCTGTTCTCTGAGGCCCAACCAAATTGAACTGGAGTAGTTGCTATTCTCACCCCTGACCTCATTTCATCCTTTTATTATTTCATTTTATTTTCAGTTTGGTTTTTAATTTTTAAAAATAGAAATAAGTTCATAAAAATTACAAAAATATTCATGAATGATATTTTGAGTTTTCTCTAATTTTTGGCATTTTTATTTTTCATTTATTTTCATTTTCCACGCTGGAATTAATTGTTTATTTTATTATTTGCTTTTATTTCACTTTTAATGCATGCTGTATTGTGCAATTTCTATTTTGATCACTAATTGGAATTTTGAATTGATTCTTTTTGCTCTGGATTCACATTGGGATGTAGTTTATTGGTGATTTTTCCTCTAATTTTTAGAAGTTTTCTTAATTAGTTTTGGTCTTTAACTTGTGCATGAAGTCTCCTAACCCTAATCCATGTTTGAGCCCACATTTGACTTTCTTAGCTTCTGATTTTGATTCTTTCCTTTTGGCATGTCAATATTGTATGTTTGAAGAGTCTTTGTGCAAGTTTATGGAATTTTTGGATGTATGCTTGATTTGATTTGAATTTTGTTCTTTGCTTATCTTCTTTTGCATCCTTTTTGGTCATATGTTTAATCCTTAGGTTGGGAGGGCACTTGTGCCAACTCTTTTAGGTTGCTTAGAGTCCATTTAGGATGTGGATACCTCTCTGGTCTTGAGTTGATGTTTGTACTTTGAAAATTTTGTGTTTGTTTGCTTTTGAAGTTCATTCACTTATGTACATGTTCACATCACTTCTTATGCTTCTTTGCTTCTCATGATGCTAATGTTTAAGTTTGTATGCCTCTTCTCTTCATCCCTTGTGTTTCTAAGGCACATTCTTGACATGTTAGGGTTTTGGTCTTGAGGTTTGAGATGTTGGTTTGCTTAGTTTGCTTTGTGTTATCTCATGTTTGCTTTGCTTTGTCATGATAATTCATAAGGCTTCATGTTGAGTTGTATAGTCCTTTTCTCATTCTTATATTATGTATTTGCATTTGACATTTGTGATTAAGATTCCACTTCTGGTTGTGTGGCTTTGGTTTGATCTTATGCCTATTTGGTGTTTCATTTGTTATCATTTGCTTTTGTCTTGGTATTTGATTATGTTGCTAACCATTTCAGGGGCTTTGGTAAGTGAGAGGTGTGGATGTGATTTCCACATCTCCAAGTCTTATCTCTTCTCTTTTCCTTATTGATATTATCTTACTTGTGTTTGTTGGGGGCTTAGGCCTTACTTCCTCCTTCTTCTATTCTTCCTCCTTCTCTTTCTTTTCTTATCTTCTCCTCCTTTAGGATAGTAAACCTCACTAACCTAGGTTTTCCTTTGCATGATAACATTAGGATTTGTTAGTTCCCCATTAGACTTTTACCTTTAAGATCCTTTTGTTTCTCTTCTCTTCTCATCTCAAAACAAAATCCTAAAAAGCACTTAATAAAGATTGAAATGGTCTCCGTTGCAATAGCCTTATTCCATGAAACACTTGTAGTTTTCCCATCTTGGGATAGTACAAGCTTGTTCATCATGATGCACAAGTCTGATCAGGATACCATCTTCATCAAGAAAATCATAAAAAAGACTTCTTCATTCAAAAATACAAAAAACATTTAATAAATTCAATGAGTTAGTGAACCTAAGCCCTAATCTCTGGAATCAAGTTTTGGGGATCTTCTCCTTACTTGAGTGTGCTTGTTCTATTATTCCATCTTGGAATGTAGTGACAATTACACATTCCATGGAAAAGAGCTTGAGTTCACTTCCTTGTGACACACTCATAAAAAGCTTCTAAAAAACACAAACAAACAATAAGCGTCTTTCCTTCGGGAATTCTTTTCTCATCTCCTTCGCTCCGTCCGCGAACCTGCTCCTACTTGTCACTTTGCAAGACGGCAACGCACTCGTCGTCCGAGCCTGCAACACCTGAGCATTGACATAGGCAGTTCAAACCTTAATACACAAGCAATCTTTTCCACCCCTAGTTAGGGGAACTACGGCGACTCTGATCCGCATTGTCCAGATGAGGTGCGTAGGCAGCGGGGTAGGGCCCGTTCGAGCACAATCTTTATTTTCCCTACATTTTTCCTTTTCATTTCTTTTTCAGTTCCCTTTTTCTTTTCGTTTATCCAGTTCAGTTCATTTTCTTTGCAGCAGCTTTCATTTCTTCACCCTTTGAAACAGATTTCTTTGCAAGCGTGGATCCCGTCGGGTACGGCGGACGATCTGGGTGCTAATACCTTCCCAGGTCGTAACCGACTCCTGAACCCAGTCTCTTTGGTTCGTAGGACCCGTGTCCTTCCTTTTCTTTTCTTCTGGTTTGTGCAGCATTACCATTCCCGTTCCTTCGGGATAAAAATGCCTGGCTGGCGACTCTACCTCTTTCCGCGCCACTTTCGCGTTTGTACCAGGATGGAAATCCGGGGAGCGACATATGAGAGCATGTAACTCTTGTTCTGTAAAGGAAGGAGGTTCTTTCAATATTTTTTGAATATAAATATTTTGTGATTCAAGTTAATCAATAGCTTGACATCTGATTCTCACTGCGACATACTCCCGTGTCTTTGTATCTCTTTTCAACATTGATTTCTTTGCCTTTGACGTAGCACTCCACCTTCTCCATGATTTCCTCCATTATGTATTTGGGCTTCTCGGAGAGGGTCTTGTTAAGGTTTCCAACTTTGAGTCGCTCTGAAAAACTCCCACAAACATCTCCTTGTTGGGGTTTATTACCTTGATGGTGGCCTTATTGAACTGGGCCAAGTATTATCGTAAATACTCGAAATGTCTGAGACATACATTGAATAGGCTTTTTGTTATGGGTATTCGTAGGCTCGGGAAAATCCGAACCAAACTGGAATCCAAACCAACCTATGGTACTTGGGCCAGACATTTTTTTAGTTCGGGCAAAAATTGAACCAAACTAATGGAACCCAATGTTAATTGGTACGGGCAACGAATTTCAAAAATTCTACCCGAGAACCCGTCTACCCAAACCAATCATATTAATTCATATTTTTTATATCATTATCATGGAAATTAGTATAAAATATTTAACTTTAAGAAAGAAGAAAAATGAAATTTCATTTGTGACATTCATAACTTATATAAAAAAACGAAAAAAAAATTAAAATTTTTATGTTATTATAGAAAATTTGTTTATGTAAATTAGAAACTTTTTACAAAAAATTAGCACATTTGTTTTTAATGTATCCAATCAATCCAACCTAAACCAGTCTATTATTTCTTGGTTTGGTTCGGTTTGGATTTTATAAAAAAAATGTAAAAATTCAATTCAAACTAATTTATATATTTTTGATCGGTTTGGGCATCAAATTTTCTCAAAACCGAACCAAATCGGCCCGCGAACACCCCCTACATTTTGTGGACAACTTACAATGTTTTATTGCTAAAAACTAATTAATCAAATTTATGGAAAAGTCTTGATGATTGGTCACATAGAAGAGGAGGTTCATGTACCAGCGCAAGGTCACTTCCTTTAGTGTTTTGGAAACTAGTTTGCACTTGAGGGAGTTCGTTGCACCAATTATCATCATTTGTGTAGTTATGGCAGTAACACGCTCTTGTGGATCATTCTTTTCGTCAAACGTCACTAATTAGGATGGCTTGAAATTATCAAGAATTGAGGAGTCTCTGATCTCGCCAGAAAGGGGTTGGGATCCAACGACTCTATGCCCTTGTTCATCGTCATCCTGATGCTGCTAATTGATGTTCTGAATGTTAATTGGTAGAGTTTGGTTATGGAAACACAACTTCTTCATGGCAGGATGTATCTTTTCTAGGGTCTTATAATTTCCATTACTTGATGTAACCCTCATGGACACCATCGTGAGACGAATGTTGGGTCAATCAAAAGTTGTTTTCCTTAAATATGTGTGGTCCGAGTCAGATTTATGGGACCCTTTGTGGGCGCCAACTGTCCTTATGGAGAGTACAATATAGGTGACCTTACATGCAATAAGTCAAGCAATGGCCTTTAAGTTTTTTTATATGAGAATAAGTGATATTTTAACCAAACTCTTGAGTTTGATATTTATAGCTTGAACCCATCTTTGACATATGTCAGTCTTTTTGCTTACAATCTTAGTCACATGCAACTTGACTCTAACCCGTTAGAAAACATGGTGAATGACTCATCCTTCAATATATGAGACATGATTTAGTCAATCAACGAGATTTTGGACTATCTGATTATGACAAAGATAATTTCATTAGCTACTGAAACGTGTTTGGTGAGTCATCCCATCATGTAGGAGAACATGGCAAGCTTGCTCCCACATTTGATACATGTTCAACCTCACTAACCTCTTTTTGGTTCTCTTTGTCTCATTTACAAGATGAGGGATAAATGGATCGAAACCCTTGATATTTAATGAGTTAAAATTATAATATAACATTCTACAATCGCTCAATCATGAGACATATAATAACAAAATGGTTAAAATAGAGATATAACAATCCACGATCCTTCAAACACGCATCATCATATCATATGAGAGCAAAGTAGTTAAAAGGAGAAACATAATACTCATTACATTACCTTTATCTTTACATAAATTAACTAACTTGAAATTGCTTATAAAAAAATTGAAATTATTTATTCATCCCATGCCCATGGTTAATTTTATCTATTAATACTAACATGTTCATTATTTTTGAGGATTTCTTAATACATTGATAGAGAGCTTAATTATTAGTTAAATAAGATTTATGAGTAGTTTTGATATATTAAGAATTTGTTTACATTATTATGTTCTAGAATATTCTTAGGGTAGTTTGGGGCTTTTAATCAGTTATTGGACCTTTAGTTACTATCCACTACTACTATATATGTGTACTCATTGAGAGATGGAAAGATTAGGAAATTAAATCAAAAGTTATTTCAATTCTATCTTTAGTTTGTTTATTGTTTTCCTAATTTGTGTGTTAGGGTTTATACAACTTCTTAACAACACCCCATGAGTTACTTAGCCACTGTGCAAAATTATTTTCTTATCCCATGTTTCCGGATGTGCACATCTGGACGCACCACTTCTTACAATTTGTTTCGGATGTGCATATCAAAAAGACGTCCGGATATGCACATTCAGAAGTATTTCTTATAACAATTCGCGCCAGAGCTTCTCCCCCTTACTTTTCACATTCCAACTCTCCCAAACTCTCAATTTCTCAAATCTCGACTTTTTTCACTCGAGTTCGGCGCAAACAACTTCTACAACGATCAATACACTCCATAACCTCTGTATCTCAGTTTAATCAGTAAGTTTTCAAATTTTAGATTTTCAGAATTATTTACAAGTAATCGATTTAAAAAAGACATTTAGGTGTAAAAATTGTTAGGTAGTATAAAAAACATAGTTTAAAGACAATGTAAGTGTTGTTTGTTGTTTGAAACAGACGACCAGGGCATTAAAATGCCATTCTCTATGGTACAACAACCATGGCTGCGTTTTTCAAACTGAAAATACATACTAGATGTGCAGATCCGGAAATTTTCAACGTTGGTTTCTTCCTGATGTGCACATCCGAGAAAAATACAACATTATAAATTCTGAGTACTTCCGGAAGTGCACATCCGAGAGCAACTTGTTTTTGTTTTTTTTTGTTTTTTATTTATTACATTTATAAACTTCTAGTTTATTTATTATGCTTTTCAGATTACATGGTTGATAGAGAGGATCGTATGATACACGACCGACCAGCATAACATGCATCTGTTCGACGTGAACGAACGCATGCTAGAGCCGAGACATGAGCGGACCATACGTGGGATGTCCTACCTTGTCGTCGTGAGATAGAGAAGATAACGCGAGAGGCCATTACGGACGGTCACCTCCCTAAGGGCTCTAGTGGCAGACTTGTCATAGACAAGATCCTTGAGATTGCTCGTGGGGCACTTTAGTACCGCCGACATCGAGCCAGGACGACTGGTAGGGGCAGAGGTAAGGATGTCAATGGAGAGGGGCGGAGGCGGGGGAGGGGACACTTCCCCATCTTTCCCCCTCCACCAAATTCATTCTCCATCCCCATCCCAAATCTCCGTCATGGGGGAGTTTCTATCTCCGTCCCTGTTCCCCGCATGGATCCCCACATATTCTACATTTATCCATTAACTATTTTTAAAAAATATCTATATTTTCTATAAAAATAAAAAGTACAAATATTATATTTATTTTGTTATTAAAAATACTAATATTTCACATTCATAATTTTTATTAAAATTACTAAGGATGTCATATATTTGCTATCAATATAAAAGAAAACTATCTTCCTTCAATA
This sequence comes from Lathyrus aphaca, assembly GCA_963966055.1. Taxonomy (NCBI): domain Eukaryota; kingdom Viridiplantae; phylum Streptophyta; class Magnoliopsida; order Fabales; family Fabaceae; genus Lathyrus; species Lathyrus aphaca. The sequence continues at coordinate 275,884,839 of OZ014525.1, forward strand.
TAACTTTAATAAAAATATAAGTGTAAAAGTATAAAAAAAACTTATTTATTATCACATTAAAATATAAATTTAAATTAATATAAAAAATGAAAAATAAAACTTCAAATAACACATGATAATTTAGTTTTTATACATCTCATTATTATCTTACAATTTACAAAATTAGAAATCTTAATGTTAGTAAAAAAAATCTATTTTTTCTTATAAACAATTACATGAATAAATTTATAAGAATCAAGGAGAAACAATCTACTTTTTCCTATAAACAATTACATGAACAGATTTATGAGAATCAAGGAGAAACAACCTACTTTTTTCTAAAAACAATTACATGAATAAATTTATGAGAATCAAACCTTATTGATGCAATTATAAGAGATGCGAATAATAGTGGCACACGATACAAGGAAGACGATGGGCAATGGTGAGACGCGACATAGAAGATGGATGAGGAAGATGAATGGAGGTTTGACGGTAGAAAAAAAATAAACGAGTCTGATAGAAGAAAACGAACGCTTCAACTTTTTTAGGATCTTAATACACTTATCTCTCTTAATCAATACATCAATATTTATTTATTTAAAATAAACATAAAGGAAATAAATAAAAAACCTAATGTAAAATATAAATTATATATATTAAAATAATAAGCGGGACGGGGACCCCACGGGGCAGGGGATGTATTCCCCGTTCCCGTCCCCGAAGTGCTCTCGGGAGAATTTTTCTTCCCATCCCCACTCCCGCGGGTGAAATTCCCTATATGTGGGTCCCGAATGGGACAATCTCCACTAACAGATACAAACTGACATCCCCAGACAGAGGAGCATGGGAGCCAGGAGAGATCATTAGGCATACACAGTAGTTTTTGTTTGGTATATTCTACTTTTTTTTTATTTATTTACATTTTTGTAATGTATTTTGACAGGATTATATATATATATATATATATATATATATATATATATATATATATATATATATATATATATATATATATATATATATATATATATATATATATATTTTCGAATGTATACTGAGTTGCGATGATAAATTAACACCCGTGACAAATCAACAAAATTAATTTTTTTTGTAAATAAAGTTTTGTTATTTTTCTGGACGTACAGATCCGGTGAAACTTTGTGGATATGCACATCTGGAAAAATCTAACATTTTATAAAAAATTGATAGATATACACTTTTTTTGTAAAATACATAAATATCCATGGGGTGTTTTAAGAAATGCTTTAATTTTTTTCCATCTATATGCATATGATGTCCCACATAGATCGGTTGGGATGTTCCACTTTCCAGAATACTTGCGGGTCATTACTATAAAAAGACTAACAAAAGTTAACTCTAGTAATTTTATGTAGCTGCGTCAATTAAGTAATTGTCTTATGCTAGAAGTAATGATCAATTTCTTTTTCTTTCTGCACTTTGGTTCCCAGAAAAAATGATCATAATAATCCAGAGTTTACACTGAGATACATGGATAATGATCAAATATTGTTTACTATGACATTAAATACAAGGTTTGTTTGATGGCTAATGTGAAAGAGTTAAGAAGTAAAATAGTAAAAAAAAAAAAAAAAATATCAGGCACGGTTCTCACTTCCAATAAATATTAATAAATTAATATATTAACATTGATTGTATTTACAAAACATAATGGAGACAGATAGATTAATCCTTGTCGTAAAAGCTTCATTGTAGTTATATTTTAATAATTTTTTAGGAAGCTGAAAAAGAAGTAATTATTTTCTTATAATATACTAAACTGAGATGTAACCAATCTCACCAAACTAAATTACCAACTAAACAAGATAAAACAATGATATATATCAGATTTTTGTTTTATATTCCCATGCACGGTTGCACACATGACACCTATACTCTTGTATTTATTGGGTTGTATTGAATTTTAATCTTAAACACCGATACCTCTGAAAAAATGAAAAAATTGTATCCATATCAGTATCCAAAACCGACACTGACGCTTATAATTATGTTTAATTTATTCATTTTCCAAATTATTACCGGTGTTGACGTGTTAATGGTCGGTTTCATGTAAATTATCTGGCTATGAAGTGACATATATTAAATAGAATTTTCTTACTTAGGCAACAAGAACATTGGTTGAGAGAGCTACATCAGTTCCTATTAGATACATTCCTGCATACACAACATTGTATCAAACAAACAACAAATGATAGCTAACAGCTAAAACTATCATAGAAAATTAGCCATAGAATTTTGTTAATGACTTTGACTTAAACAAGAAGGAGATAAAGCTAAATTGGATGTCTTTGACACCACTCTAAAGTTGTTCTAACTACTATTCTTGTTCAATGACAACAATGTTCAGTTCTGCTTCTATTTGAATCACTATATTTTTATCACCTAATCAAGCAACCATATACTCTCATTCTTCTATATATAGACCTGCATTTTTGTAACATTCCATCAACCCAGTTCAACCTATAAACATAACATTTGCAAGTTAAAAAAGAAACTTCACTCATTTAGAGAAAAAAATGGCTGTTTCCGTTTTTTCGTCACGTAAAATCCCAGTGTTCTTTTTGTCATTGATGATTTTTTGTATGTTTGAGCTTGCACTTGCTGGCACTACCAGACACTACCATTTTGATGTACTTTCTTGAAACTCTCATTACACTTTTCAACAGTACATAGTGTTCTTTTTGTAATAACATGAAGTTATTTATGCAGATAAGGTACAAAAATGTGACAAGATTGTGCCACAACAAGAGCATGGTGACAGTGAATGGTCGGTTTCCAGGACCTCGCATTGTGGCTCGGGAAGGAGACCGTCTTCTTATCACGGTTGTTAACAATGTACAAAACAACATCACTATTCACTGGTAAAGAACACTATTGCTAAAAGAAAAAATATAATGTATTTTTTAAATTTAGTAGCATAAAAGTAATGTGACAAGAACCTGGCTATCTTTGAAATAGGCATGGCATTCGACAACTTCGATCAGGATGGGCTGACGGACCAGCATATGTGACGCAATGCCCCATCCAAACAGGTCAAAGCTATGTTTACAATTACACAATCAAAGGCCAAAGAGGAACACTCTTTTGGCATGCACATATATCTTGGTTAAGATCAACTGTCTATGGTCCACTCATCATACTTCCCAAGAAAAATGTTCCATATCCTTTTGCAAAACCACACAGGGAGGTTCCAATCATATTTGGTAACGAAATTACTAACACGATTAACATTCTCTATTCATTTTTAAATTTACATAAGCTAATTATACTCTTGAATTTTGGTTTTAGGGGAATGGTTCAATGCAGATACTGAGGCCATCATAGCACAAGCCCTGCAAACTGGAGGAGGACCAAATGTTTCGGAAGCCTATACAATTAATGGACTTCCAGGCCCATTGTATAACTGCTCTAAAAAAGGTATCAAGTACTAATAATAAAGAGATTAATTTTGATGCACAATTATTTTTTGTTTAAATTGTTATAAAACATCATTCTTCACAGATACATTCAAGTTGAAGGTGAAGCTTGGAAAGACTTACCTTCTACGTTTCATCAACGCTGCACTAAATGATGAGTTATTCTTCAGCATTGCAAATCATACCCTCACAGTTGTCGAAGCAGATGCAATTTATGTAAAACCTTTTGAGACTAACACAATCCTTATTGCACCTGGCCAAACCACTAATGTTCTTCTTAAAACCAAGTCTCACTATCCCAATGCAGCATTCTTAATGACTGCTAGACCATATGCCACTGGCCTTGGTACTTTTGACAACACAACTGTTGCCGGTATCTTGGAATATGAAATCCCATTTAATATTCATAATAAAGTTGCTCCACTGAAAAAGCTTCCACTTCTTAAACCTACTCTCCCAGCACTTAATGACACTTCTTTTGCAACAAAGTTCTCCAACAAACTCCGTAGTCTTAACAGTGCCCGATTTCCAGCAAACGTTCCCGAGAAAGTAGATAAGCACTTTTTCTTCACGGTAGGCCTCGGTACCAATCCCTGCCCGAACAACCAAACTTGTCAGGGACCCAATGGAACAATGTTTGCAGCATCGGTGAACAATGTATCTTTCATACAACCAACCACTGCACTTCTTCAATCCCACTTCTCTGGGCAATCCAAGGGGGTCTACGCCCCTTATTTCCCAACCAGCCCCTTGCACCCGTTCAATTATACTGGCACCCCACCAAACAACACGATGGTAAGCAACGGAACAAAAGTTGTGGTTCTTCCTTTCAACACAAGCGTGCAGCTTGTGATGCAAGACACTAGCATTCTTGGTGCTGAAAGTCATCCTCTCCATTTGCATGGGTTTAACTTCTTTGTTGTTGGACAAGGATTTGGTAACTATGATCCAAGCAAGGACCCAAAAAACTTCAATCTTGTTGATCCTGTTGAAAGGAATACAGTTGGTGTACCATCTGGTGGATGGGTTGCTATCAGATTCCTAGCAGATAATCCAGGTTAGTTCATAGTTTATTCATATCAAATATTGTCAATCGCAGATCGCAAACAATAACATTTCTATTTGACAATCATTTATACAAAATAGTGTATCGCGGAACAATAACAATTTGTTTAAATTCCAGGAGTGTGGTTCATGCATTGCCACTTAGAAGTACATACAAGCTGGGGTCTTAAGATGGCATGGATTGTGTTGGATGGGAAGCTCCCAAACCAGAAGCTGCTTCCGCCGCCGGCTGATCTTCCCAAGTGTTAACTTCAACATAAAGTTACTTTCTTTTGATTGACCATTTTGGCCCTTTTTGTTATTCAACAGTGGGCAGAGTTGTTTTAATTTGTTTTCTGCAATGGTTTTTGAGGCTTGACATGAGGTTGAGGTTGTGCCTTTATATTTATTTATATGATATGCTTTGACAATATACAATTGTATTTGATTCGGTTGAGTGAAAATTCCCTATTCAAAGTTTATTAATGTAACAATTTGTTAACTATATTCACAATTGAAGAAAATGAGAGTAAAAAAACGAAATTGGTAGATTCAAGATGTTTGAATTGATGAAAAATGAAAAGAGTAACAAACTTGTTTAATGGTAAAAATCCATAATCGACCATTAAAAAGAGATACCTAAAACAAATTATGGAAGATATACCTAAAATTGAATATTCTGTGTCATGACCTAAATAAAGCTTAATTATGCATGTTTCAATTCCATTACCTCAACTCGCACCTTTAATAATGAAGTACACACCAGCGTCTTCTTCTTCACTGACTACACCTTCAAAATCACCGACCATCGTTTTCTTTCATCATTCACCGTGTTGTGATGTGAGCTTGTATTTTATGTGTTTCTGGCGCCTAAGTCAGGGAAAACATATGTAAATTTGAAGTATCATCTTAGTATTTTAAAAATGGTGCTCATAGTTGAAAATCAGTATTTTGGCATTTTAGTGGGAATCCGGCGTAATTGATTATCACATTGTGTTTTGGCCAAAATAATCTATTTTATGGGATTGTAACTGAATACAGGATTTTGCATAATCGGTTACGAATACTAAATTCTGTTTTTTCTGTTATGCTTCTTCAATTTTAGTTTATTTCAATAAGTTGTTTTGTTGTTTCTCTTTTCACTTGTATTTGTCATGTAAGGCATTGTAAGTTCCCGTAATTGTTTAATGCAATATTCTCTTCTCACACCCTCAGTTACTCTCTTTCTCTCTAATTTTTCTCTAATTATCAATTTCATCTTTTTCAAATTCAAAATTTTCTCCATTAATTCACCTCAATTAATTTTATATGTTCTAACATTTGATATCAAGAGCACTAGTTCTGATCCAATTCCGGTGCAACAATGAGTACTATTTCTAGTGATAGAATCTCCGTCATCCTTCTGATTCTTGACTCGAAGAATTATGACAAGTGATCCAAACAAATGAAAGTATTGTTTGGGTATCAAGAAGTTCTTGAAGTGATCAACAATGGTGTCACACCACTTGGGACAGAAGCTATAAATACTCAAAAGGTTGTATTCAAAGAAGAAAAAAAGAAAGATTACAAGACACTCTTCTTGATTTATTCTTGCATCGATGGTGACAACTTTGAGAAAGTTGGCGATTGCGACTCGACGAAGAAAGTTTGGGAGATCTTGGAGAAAGCTTATGCAGGGGCTGTTAAGGAAAAAGTGGTGAGGTTACAAACTCACAAAAGGAAATTCAAGTTGACGCAAATGGAAGAGAAGGAAACAATCAACGATTATGTGACACATATTACGCGTTTGGTGAATCAAATTAAAAAGTGTGGAGAAACTGTTCCGGAGCAGAATGTTGTGTTGAAGATCTTGCGTTATTTAACGTCAAGATTCAACAACATTGTAGTAGTTATCGAAGAGTCGAAGGATCTTGCGACGTTGAGCAAATATGAGCTTCAAAGCTCTCTTGAGGTTCATGAACAAAGAATGGACGAGAGAGGAAGAGAAAAATCGAAAGCAGAGATTGCTTTGCAAACACGAATCAACGAGAAGAGTAGAATATCGAAAGGAAAATGGGCTTTGAAGGTGAAGCAAAATTTCTAGAATTTGGGTGGAAATGATCCACAAAATTCAAAGAATTCGATGGTGCAAAAGGGTGAGAGCAGCTCCAATGGATATGGTGATCGAGGCAACGTTAGAGGCAAAAAACCAAGGGACAAATCCAAAATTCAGTGTTGGAAGTGTCAAAAGCTTGGACGTTTTGCAAATGAATGTGGTGCAAAACAGAGGGATTCCAAGGAGATGAAGCTAAGGTTGCGAGACAAGAGGTGGATGATGAAAACACACTCTTAGTTATGATCACAGAGGAGAATTATGGCATGAATGAGGTGCTGGGAAACAATAGTAGCAGTTGTAAGTTGCGGGACAACAGCTGCAGTAGTTTGAAAAATGTTGCATAAACGCTTCCAGAGCAAAACGTAATGATTACGGTTAGAGATTGAGTCTAAGGCAGCGATGAATGGTACTTGGATTCCGGTTGTTCAACGCATATGACTGGTAAAAAAGATTGGTTTGTGCAAATCAATCAAGTCGCGAAAAATAAAGTAAAATACATGGATGATACCATTCTTGCGGCCAAAGGCGTCGGTGATGTCTTGATCAAGAAGAAGAATGGTGGAAATTATGATCAAGGATGTTTTGTATATTCCGGGAATTAAGTATAATCTCTTGAGTATTGATCAATTTCTTGAGAGGGGTTACAAAATTTGCTAGGAACACAAGATCTTGTGTTTTGTGGATGCTAATAGAGTGTTGATTCTCAAGGTTCATATGACTTCCAATAGGAATTTTAAAGTTGAGTTGAAATTGATGGAGCATAAGTGGTTAGCTACAATGGCAATTCGAGAAGAGTGGTTATGGCACTATCGTCTTGGACATCTCAATTTTTGTGGTCTCGACGCATTACAAAGGAATGGTATGGTTACCGGACTGTTACACATTAATATTCCAACTGAGATATGTGAAGAGTGTGTGCAAGGGAAGATGCACAAGAGTAATTTTAGCAAGGATTCGGGTCATAAGACCAAGGTTCATCTTGAGGTGGTGTACTTCAATGTGTGTGGTCCAATACAAGCCAACTGTATGGTGGCAATAGGTACTTTTTCACATTTATCAATGATTTTAGTAGGAAGTTATGGATTTACCTTATCAAGAGGAAGGATGAGGTGTTTTATATGTTCAAGAAGTTTAAGTCCATGGTGGAGAGGCAATGTGGTCACAAGTTCGAAATTCTCAAAACGAATGACGGAGGTGAGTATACCTCGAATGAGTTTGAGAAATATTGTGATGAAGAGGGTATAATGTGTGAGATTGTGCCACCCTATACACCACATCATAATGGTATTGCCAAGAGAAAAAATCATTCGATAATGAACATGGTTCAAAGCATGATAAAACGTAAAGACTTGCCGAAGGAACTATGGCGTGAAATCATTTCTACAAATGCCTATTTATTGAATAGGTGCCCTAAAAATAAGTTTGATAGAGTGACTCCAGAAGAGGTATGGTCTGGATTTAAACAAAACTTAAGTCATTTGAAGGTTTTCAGTTTTATAGCATTTCGGCACGTTTCGGGTCAACTTCGAAAGAAGTTGGACGACAAGGGTGAGATGATGTTGCTCATTGGTTATCATACCACTGAAGGTTATAAGTTGTTTTATGTTGCAAACAATAGGATCATGATAAGTCGAGATGTTGTGGTCGACGAGCTGCAAAAATTTGACAGCAACATAATTTTTGCTGGTGCAGGTACCGTAACCAATTACACTAAAAGTGGTAATCGGTTACTATGTGAATTTTTTGTTTCTGGAGGTTCTGGAACAAATTCTGCAGAAGATGTAATCAATTACGAGGATACTGTAATCGACTACGAGCACTAAAATGTGAATTTTCAGCCTGCTGGAAGCTTAGAATAACAACAAGTTCGAATTGAAATTAGAGAAAACAGTAGACGACCAACAAGGAAAATATGTTTGCCTCGAAGACTCCAAGATTGTGAAGTATTCTGGGACAACGAAATCAATGATTATGGTGATTTCATTCACTTTACACTTATGGCCGAATTCGAATCGATGAACACAGAAGAGGCTCTAAGCAAAGTGGATTTGTGCAATGAAGGAATAACTAAAATTTATTAAGAAGAATGATACTTGGGAGTTAGTCGATTTACCGTTTGTAACGAAGCCAATAGGTGTGTGATGGGTCTATAAGGTGAAGGAAAATCCCAAAGGCGAGGTGATCAAGCATAATACTCGATTGGTCAACGCGAAGACATAGACTTTGTGGAAGTATTTGCACTTGTGGGTAGGCTTGAAATCATCTGATTGGTTGTTGCGATTACAAACAACAACGATTGGAAGATATTTCAAATGGACGTCAAATATGAATTTTTGAATGGTCCACTTGATGGAGAGGTTTATTTTGAATAGCCCCCCCCTCCCGCGTTTGTAGTGCAGAACCCAAAAATGAAGTACTAATAACTGCATAAAACATTACATGGTTTGAAATAAGCTCTAATAGCTTGGAACAAACACATTGATGGCTTTCTTGTTGGCATTGGTTTCAAGCGGTGTGTGCCTGAACACAATGTTTATGTGAGATCGGATGCTAATGATGGTGTGATCATCCTTTTCTAGTATGTGGATGATCTATTGATTACCGATAGTTGTGATAAGATTATTTCAAAGTTCAAGAGTGAACTTATGGATGAGTTTGAGATGACAGATCTTGGCATAATGACGTATTTCCTTGACATAGAGTTCAAAAAGTAAAAAACGGGATTCCTCATGCATCAAAGGATATAGGCTCTTGAAATCTTGAAGAAGTGTGGAATGGAGCATTGTAATGCTACCATTACACCATGTGAAGCAAGATTATAGCTATCCAAAAGTGAAGATGAGCAAGGTGTTGATCCAACTCAATATAGAGGGTTGATTGGATCATTGCGTTATTTGTGCAATACACGACCGAACATGGCATTTAGTGTCGGTATTGTAACACCCTTTTACCCACAACAAAATTTATTTTATCATATTATTCAAATAAAATCATAGTTCTACATAAAGGGTATCACATTTTCAACATAAAAGTCATATAAGCATCAAATATGTATCATGTTCCATAACACGGGTTGCAACTTCATGTTATAAATAAAACAATGCCTCAAAATCATGGCAGCGGATCATTATTCAAAATTTTAAATCTTAAAAATAAAAGGATCAACTAATATCCAAAATATCTTCATAAAAAATAACAAAATAAACCAAGCGTTCCCCAATGTTACATGACTCAGAGCAGGACACCACCTAAACTTTATAAACAATGAGAGACGCACTCCAAGCTACTTCTGAATCACTGAACTATTCTTGAGAATCTGCAGGATGGCATAATAGACCATCACGAAAGGCAGACAGTGTGAGTAATCCACATTCAATATACATAATATAAAGACATAATTATAAAACAACAAATAATCATACAACATTTACATCCAATTTCACCCACATACAATAACAACAAGTCATATCATGATACACATATGCAATCGTGTTATGCCACTTAGAATGATATGCAACTTCATAAATGGATGTGGTACCGATTTTCAACATGTGATGGACACTGACCATCTACCCTCCACAAGGGAGCACAACATAATCAACAACTCCTCAATCCACACAATGGGAATGAAGCCTCAATCAACATAAGGAAATTCCATGAATGCACAATGCAATAACAACATAATATTCTTCATCAACATTTTGCATAAGCATTTGATCGGGAAAATAGCAAGTATACTATTTTTACCGATGTAGTAATAGAAGAGGTTAACCCCAAATATCGATCTCAAGGACTGCGTACTAAAAATAAGTTCTTAGTGATTAATTTCAATTGGACAAAATTCATGGTTTAAAGGTTTTAAATTAAATTATATAAACTAAAGAGAATAAAACGTATACTAAAACCAACAGTTTCACTAATATGAAAGTAATGCCAGGGACGGTGTATGATTCGCAGTGCAATGACTCAAATGTTCCTTAATTTTAGAAATATGCTTTAGAAAGTGTCTTTCCTAAGTTTATAATTTTTTTTTCCAAAATTCCTTTAAAGAAAAACCTTTGGTATTCTTCATTGACCGTGATTCCTCAATGGTCAAAGAAGAATATCAAGCAATAATTCTGACATAAAAAGGTTTTCACAAAAATATCCCAATTCCTCAGTAATATTTTTCGCGATAAAATTTATGCAACAAGGTTAGGATGGTTGGTCAGACCAAATCCTAACCACGATCAATTATCTCATTTTCCAACAACGATAAAGCATTAAGGACGTTGCAATAAAATAAAGAAACGAAACTAAAAACATAATCCCAAATTGAAGAATTCAAAAAGTCATTACATAAAGCAAATCAGGGACACCCCCTGGCATTGGGGGGTTTAGCCACTCATGTTCATACTGGAAATAAATACAGAGCAAGAAAATTGAGACATTACAATTAACGTCGGATTTGTTGGATCGTCAATCGCTTCCGCTCTTGATCAATCCTTCTTCTCCCGTATTCGTTCAATCCCAAAATCCCCAAATCAAAAAGTGTTTTCTAACAGTAATAATTGTCAAATATAAATCAGTCTTCAAAAGCACCGTGAAATGTCAGGAATACCCTTGAAGCAGCAAAACATAAGATTTCTCTCTGGTCTTCACAACACGGGCCGTGTTGTGTAACACGGGCACTCGTGTTGTGCCTCTGGATCACCACAAAACCTCTTTTTCACCAGCTGCCATGACACGGGCCGTGTTGTACAACACGGGCACCCGTGTCACAACCCTGACTTCTTCTTTTTCTTTGCAAATCTTAGTCTCTTCTGGTATTCACAACACGGGCCGTGTTGTACAACACTGGCACCCGTGTTGTGCCTCTGAAATCCCATTTTCTGTTGTTTTTTAATGCTTGGATCATCTCTCGGACGCCTCGAACAACCGATTACATATTTACCTGAAACACAACAAAGAAAACGACCACATAACCCATTCCACTGATAAAAACAAAGTAAAACGATTAAAACTAACTTGCACGCAATAATGAGAAAACTATGACAAAACATGAACGAGATACTACAAACAAACCAAATTATACTCAAAAGACACTGAAAACCGGCTTGAACATTACCACTAAATATCACTGATCAAACTCTCCCAAACTTGAATTCTTGCTTGCCCTCAAGCAAAAATCCTGTATTTACACCTTAAAAACTAGCAAGATGAATTATGATACTCATACGTGGATCCTTCATTCCAATTCACCCAATGAGTTCTTTTTGGTACTTTTCTCTCAGTATAGATATCACACAAACACTACACCGTGGAAAACCACGGATCTGAATCTCCTTTTCGGTAACCTCTCCGACTATGCTTCGTGCTTAGGTCTTATTTTTTTTCCGATTTTCAACCCTTTTCATTCGGACAATCACTTTTAAGGCTTTTAATGATTTTCACTATGTGTACAAGATTGATCCCCTTTTTTTTTTTAATTGTTGGCACCGATTTTTCTTTGTCCCTTAGGGAAACATTTATGTTCAACCGCCGTTAGGTTGAATAACCTTGTGAGGGTTACCCAACTTAGAAGGATCGATCGTTCTAATGTTTTTATTCATTTTTTTTTCCGGTGCCTTCAAGCCTTTTTCTCTTTTGGATCAACTTTGTACACACAATTATTATAGATAAAGCCAGATATATCAATAGAAACTACTTCGGGTTTACTTCTCAGATCAAAGTACCATGGCACGAATCTACATGTCGAACTCGTTCCTAATTCCGAAGACTCAGTGTGTTCATGTGGTACCTATACATCAAAATTTTCCATATTTTCTCATCGGGTTTCTTTTCACTCACATCCTATATACTTTCTCATAATTCACTTGCAACACACAACAGGTTAACTCAGGGGTGTTTTTTTTCCAGATAACACATAGCTATAATCTTCAAGCCGACACTACGATACTATTAAAAATAAACAAAGATTAAAATAAAACAAACAAAAACATGAAAACTAAACCCCCCCACACTTGAACTCAACAGTGTCCTCACTGTTGAAGAACCAATGTCGGAGGGGACTCACAACTATCACTGCTCGGGAGGAAATCCATGAAGCTTCATCTGCTGCATCCATGCATGCAGCTCATCGATGAGGTCCCCTTGCCGGGTCTGCTCTCTGATCATTTCGTCCCACTGGTCCTTGGACACATTCCACTGACCGGTTGCTTGGTTAGATGATCCACCAGCAGTTTGCACCGGGACCTCTTCAGCTTGGTTCCCTTCATCCTCCTCATCTGAAAAATACTCATCAAACTGATCGGAACCACCCTGCATAGGGTCCTCATACAGCCAGTTAGCTCTATTGTCTATAGTAATCATATTAGGCGCAGGTAAAGAAATCAAATGCTTGTTACGAGTCATCACAGCATAATAATTATGAGCGGTTTTAATCATACCTTGGTTGATCAATGTTTCAAGATCAATTTTGGTCTTACCTGCCACTGCAGGCACTTCAAGCAACCTCTCATTATACCCAAGATGCTCAACAATCTGCGTAATCATCCCTCCAACAGAAATCTCACCCGAGGCAGCATTGGCTACCCGCTTCAGGTGGTCTGCTGCGAAGGCCGCAACATTGATCAACTCATTGTTTGCCATTCCATACAGGAAGTACAACTCTCGCAGTGTTGCGACTCCTGTGCTATCGCCTCGGCAGAAAAGGGTATAAGCTAAACCTTTTTGAGCATACCGGAAGCACGGGTTATGGATGCATGAGGCTTTTGCTGCCGACGCGGCATACTCGGTATTGCCGGTGATATCCTTCCAGAATGATCCTGCCACGAATGTACTCGGCGGTGCACCAGGCCCATAAACTGGGAGATCTAAAATCTTCCCCAGATCAGCCACCGACATCACATGATCATTGTCAAATAGGCGGAACTTCAAAGTACCGAAGTACTCTGTGTCGGATCCGGTCCATGTATGCTTGAGCTGAAACTGTAAAGAACTCAAAAATTCCAAGGTTATGCGCTCAAAAGTTGGCGCTTCATACTGCATAAAATTTAACATACCGATACTGTGAAACATTCTATGAACTTCAAATTTAAGCCCTAGATTTTCAAGAGTTTCATTACACATGTACCGGGCCGGTATCAACTTACGCCTTACCAACTTTGCATACTTGGCTTGATGCTCCGGGTCCTCAAACAAAATGCCATGAGCATTCGGCATTCGGTGTGCTCTCTTACGAGGACGAGAAGATTCAGCAACATTCTTACCGGTATCCCTTCGAGGAGGCATTGTTCTCACCTGCACAAATGAAGCACACGAAAAAAAAATTGAAATATTAGAGAAATCGGTCACCGTAGAAGTGACAAGAGAGGGATGGGGAACAATTTTTGTGAACGGGGTAGTTGGTTTCGGTGAGTGGGTGCTTGAGAAAATGGAGGTTTTGTGAAGGATAAAAATGGGGTTAGGGTTTTTGAGAGAGAATGGAGGTTGGAGAAGATGAAGGATAATGATAATTGCTTGGTTAATGAGCACTAATTAGAAGTTATGAAAATAAACACGTGGGGCCCACAGAATAAAGTTGGGAAACTTAAAAAAATTGAAATTTCAGCTTCCCGCATGCGCAACACGGGCCGTGTTGTCTAACACGGGCACCCGTGTTGCCTCCCTGGTTGTTCCAACTATTTCACTTCATAATGCATCTCCTTCAGTACTTGCAACACGGGCCGTGTTGCACAACACGGGCACCCGTGTTGCACCCCTGGTTTCCTTCTTAAACTTCCTTGGAAAAACAAAATTCCAGACATTGCAACACGGGCCGTATTGCACAACACGGGCACCCGTGTTGCCTCCCTGGATTCTCTTCAAAGCCTCACAAAAAAAACACATTCTTCTGCACTATGCAACACGGGCCGTGTTGCACAACACGGGCACCCGTGTTGCCTCCCTGGATTCTCTTCAAAGCCTCACAAAAAAAACACATTCTTCTGCACTATGCAACACGGGCCGTGTTGCACAACACGGGCACCCGTGTTGCACCCCTGATTTTCACTTTTTCTTGATTTTCTGATCTTCCTTGCCCGACTTCAAACCTCGTTCTTCCTTCTTATAACCAGTGATATACAAAACCTACAAAACAGAAACAAACCAAAGTAAGAATGAAAAACTCGTGGGTTGCCTCCCACGTAGCGCTGCGTTTAACGTCGCATGGCTCGACGGTCCGTCGTACTACTGAGTAAGACGAGTGACATGCACATCACCAGTGGTCTGGCCTTTGAAATAATGCTTTAATCTCTGCCCGTTCACTTTGAAAATATCTCCATTGGTCTGATTTTTAATCTCAACGGCTCCGTGAGGAAATACCTTGTGAACTACAAAAGGTCCCGACCATTTAAACCTTAATTTGCCTGGGAATAGCTTCAGCTTGAATTGTACAGAAGGACCATTTGTCCTTCCCAAAACTCTTTTCTTTGAATCCTTTTATCATGCCATTTTTTCGTTTGCTCTTTGTAAACTTTGGCATTCTCATACGCCCGATTCCTGAACTCTTCTAACTCATGAAGTTGAAGAATCCTCGAACTTCCAGCTTTTGACAAATCCATATTAAGATACTTAGACGCCCAAAAAGCTTTATGTTCAAGTTCCAAAGGTAGGTGACATGCCTTTCCGTAAACCAGTTGATATGGTGACATACCGATAGGCGTTTTAAAAGCCGTTCGGTACGCCCATAAAGCGTCATCCAACTTACTAGACCAATCCTTCCTGGATGAATTCACTGTCTTTTCCAAGATTTGTTTCAGTTGTCTATTGGACACCTCAACTTGACCGCTCGTTTGGGGGTGGTATGGAGTAGCTATCCGGTGTTTAACATTGTACTTTTGCAGCAGCTTCTCCATAAGGTGATTCAAGAAATGTGTCCCTTCGTCGCTTATTAATGCTCTCGGGACACCGAACCTTGCGAAGATGTTCTCTTTTAAGAATCTCACCACGACCTTAGCATCATTGGTGGGTAATGCAACAGCCTCCACCCATTTGGACACATAATCCACTGCCACCAAAATATAGTTTTTCCCGAACGACGGTGGAAACGCCCCCATGAAGTCTATCCCCCATACATCGAATAACTCAACCTCGAGCATAGAGTTTTGGGGCATCTGGTTTCTTTTTGATATATTCCCAGTCCTCTGACATCTGTCACACTCTTTCACTACCTCTTGAGCATCCTTAAATAAAGATGGCTAGTAAAGTCCTGATTGTAGGACTTTAGCAGCTGTTCGATCACCACTGAAATGTCCACCATACTCAGAGTCGTGACATGCTTTCAGCACATCTTTTTGTTCTTCCTCAGGTACACATCTTCTCACAAGGCCATCCACCCCTCTTTTGTAGAGAAATGGATCGTCCCATAAATAAAACCTGCAGTCATGAACAAACTTTTTTTTCTTGTTAGAATCAAAATCGTCGGGTATAATACCGCCAACGAGGTAGTTTGCATAATCTGCAAACCAAGGCACCCCAATAACAGCTAGGATGTGTTCGTCAGCGAACTCATCCTTTATAGGGCGTTGCTCTTCCGTCTCCTCAATTAGTGACATCTGAGAAAGATGATCTGCAACAGTGTTTTCACACCCTTTCTTGTCACGGATCTCCACATCAAATTCCTGGAGGAGTAAAATCCACCTCAACAACCTGGGCTTTGAATCCTGCTTAGCAAAAAGATATTTCAAAGCAGCATGGTCAGTATAAACAATCACTTTTGAACCCAACAGATATTGCCTGAATTTATCGAAGGCATACACAACCGCTAGCAACTCCTTCTCGGTAGTTGCATAGTTTATCTGTGCAGGGTTCAAAACATGACTAGCATAGTAAATCACATGAAGCAATTTTCCTCTTCGTTGTCCATGAACAGCCCCCACCGCAATGTCACTAGCATCGCACATAATCTCAAAGGGTAGGGACCAATCAGGGGCAATAACAATAGGTGCAGACACTAATTCTTTTTTAAGTGTTTCAAAAGCGTCGCTGCATTCCTTATTGAAAACAAAAGCCTTATCTTTAACCAACAGAGTAGTTAAAGGTTTGGCTATCTTCGAGAAATCTCTTATGAACCTGCGGTAAAATCCCGCATGTCCCAAAAAGCTTCTTATACCCTTTTCGTTGATTGGCGGAGGTAACTTAGAGATCACTTCCACTTTGGCTTGATCAACTTCGATCCCTCTTTGTGAGATCTTGTGACCAAGAACAATGCCTTCTCGCACCATGAAATGGCATTTTTCCCAGTTCAATATTAAGTTGCTTTCTTGACATCGCTGCAAAACAAGTGAAAGGTTAGATAAACAATGATCAAATGAGGATCCGAACACGGAGAAATCGTCCATGAACACTTCCATGTGTTTTTCTAGCATATCCGCAAAAATGGATGTCATGCATCTTTGGAATGTAGCGGGGGCATTACATAGCCCAAATGGCATCCTTCTATAAGAAAAAATGCCATAGGGGCATGTAAACGCCGTTTTCTCTCGGTCTTCCGGTGCAACAGCAATTTGATTGTACCCGGAATAACCATCAAGAAAACAATAGTAATCATGTCCCGCTAGTCTTTCCAACATTTGGTCAATGAATGGCAACGGAAAATGGTCCTTTCTTGTAGCCAAATTCAATCTTCTATAATCAATGCACACTCTCCACCCAGTAACAGTTCTAGTAGGAATCAACTCATTCTTTTCATTTGTTATAACAGTTGTTCCCCCCTTTTTGGGCACCACATGCACCGGACTAACCCAAGCACTATCAGATATAGGATAAATTAATCCCGCATCCAATAGCTTAACAACTTCTTTTCGCACTACTTCCTTCATCACCGGATTCAATCTCCTTTGTGGTTGCACAACCGGTTTGTGATCTTCTTCCATAAGTATTTTATGCATACACACCGTGGGACTTATACCTTTAAGGTCTTCAATCTTCCACCCAATTGCTCCCTTGAATTTTTTAAGAACTTCAATTAACTTGCCTTCTTGCATGTCTTTCAAATTAGCGCTAATAATAGCGGGACATTTTTCTTCCGTGTCAAGAAAGACATATTTGAGATTCTCGGGAAGTTGCTTCAATTCAGATATTTTCGGCTTGTCTTTGCCTTCATCAACCGTTATAGGCTGTCGCAACTCTTCCCACCGGTGCATTCTAACTCTTTTAAAGATAGGTTGAGTTTCAAGCATAGCTACCACTTCCATATCATTATCTCCAACTTCCTTATCACCTTCAAAAATGGACATACTCAGCACCCTCTCTAAAGGTAATTTGGATACACTTTCTAAATGCTCACTAGCTTCCATTTGTTCTAACACTTGTATGTTACTACTAGTGCCCACATCATCTTTATACTTCAAAGTGTTCCTAACATCAATTTTCAACTCTTCATCATACACCTTCAACGTTAGTGTTCCACCTTCCATGTCTATCATTACTCTCCCGGTTTCTAGGAAAGGTCTTCCCAAAATCAAGGGGATTTCTTCATCTTCTGGCATTTCAAGGATCACAAAGTCAACCGGGAACACAAATTTGTCCACTCTAACCAAGACATCATGGACAACTCCATACGGCCGCTTCACAGAATGGTCCGCGAATTGGAGAGTCATCCTAGTGTCTTGAACAACACCAATACCCAACTTTTTGTAGATGGATAGAGGCATTAAACTGATGCTCGCTCCCAAGTCAATGAGAGCTCTCTTGAACGATCGGTCACCGATTGTGCAAGGAATGGTGACAGCTCCTCTATCTTTTTTCTTCACCGGAATCTTTAGTCCCTGCAAAATAGCACTACAAGTTTCGGTTAGAATAATAGGTTTAGCTCCCATAGTCCTCTTTTTAGCAATTATATCTTTCATGAACTTGGCATAAGTGGGCATTTGTTCAAGAGCTTCAAGCAATGGGATATTCAACTCCAGCTTTTTGAACAAAGTCAAGAAATTTCTCAAAATTCTTCTCTTGCTGCCCTTTCTTCTTGTTTCTTGTAGGATATGGAAGTTTGACCACCGGTTTCGGTTCAACCGCTTTTTCTTTGATGACCGGTGCTGGGGTAACTTCTTTTTCGTTGCCAACCTCTTCATTTTCTTTGATTTCAAGCTCAACCTCAATCAATTGACTTTCAACTTCAGAATTTTCTTGAACCTCTTCACTAACTTTACCTCTTCGCATTGTGACTGCATTTACTTTGTGATTATCTCTAGGATTTGTTACAGTAGCACTAGGAAGAGTCCCTGGAGTTTGTGGAATGGCAAGGTGTTGAGCAATTTGGCTCATTTGCACTTCAAGATTCTTTATAGAGGCTCCAGTGTTCTTGAAGTTACTTCTTGTTTCTTCTTGAAATTGACAATTGTGAGCTGCCATCTTTTCAATGGCAATCTCCCAATCAGCTTTTCTTGACACTGGAGGCTGATAAGGTTGTTGCTGGGGCTGATACTGTTGTTGGCCTTGAACCGGTTTTTGGATGTTCCCTTGATGATCTTTCCAAGAGAAATTTGGGTGATTTTTCCACCCCGGATTATATGTGTTGGCATAAGGATTGTTCTGCCTCAACATATTAATCTGCTCAACCTGCTCTTGAGTTGCCAAACAGTGCATGGCAAAGTGAGGACCACAACATATCTCGCAAATCACCGCTTGAACGGGTTCAACCTGAGCAACTGTGTGAGTTCCCAGATTCATCTTCTTTAACCTTCTTTCAACTTCTGCGGCAATTTGATCTTCCATTTTTACAACCTGCTCTGTCATCTTAAGATCGATTTTTCTGTCTGGTTGATTCACGGTGCGATCATATAACTCTAGGTGTTCATTGGCAGCAATAGCTTCTATGATTCTTTTAATACCTGTGGCTGTTGAAAAGTTTGTTGAGCCACCTGCAGCAGTATCAATAAGTTGCTTTGTCTTGAGTCGCAACCCATTCACAAAGTTTTGCATCTGCTCTGTTGCGTCCATGTTATGAGTAGGACACGAAGTCAAACACCTTTTGAATCGTTTATAAGCATCTCCAAGTGATTCACCCTCTTTTTGTTTAAAATTGACTATATCATATCTTTTCCGGATGAACACTGAAGCAGGAAAATATTCGTTTAGGAAAGCTGTTTCCATCTCTTGCCATGTTGTGATACTTGCTGCGGGAAGAGAATAGAACCACTCTTCAGCATCGTCAGTAAGTGTGAATGGAAACATCACCAGTCGTTTTGCCTCCTCTGAATGACCTTCGGTCTTCAAAGAAGTTGTGGTAGTAAGAAATCTCTGTAGATGCTTATTTGCATCCTCATTAATTCTTCCGGAGAAAGGCTTGCTCTCTAACTGGCAGATAGTAGATAGATGCAACTGGAAGTGTGCTACATTCACCGGTTGATTAACAATCGTCATCCTGTTAGGTTGAGCATTTGCCCCTCCGTAATCACCTAAGAGTCTCTCTGCAGCAGGTTGATTTCCTGCCATGTCGTTGAATTCAGGGTCAGTTTCTCTATCTGAATCAGAGTCACTGTGCTCCGAGTGAACGGAAATATAGTCCTCAGTTTCCTGATACGGGACACTTGGACCAGTCTTAGCCAGACTATCAATTCTTGCCTTGCGGCGTCTCTCGTGCAAAGCTCTTTCTGGTTCTGTGTCAAAAGAAAATTTAGCTGAGGCCTGACCTCGCATAAACAGTTAGACACGAGTTAGAAAACAAAATTTCAATAACACTAAAATGATATACAGAGAGAAAAGTAAAATTTTAGTCGCAGAGCAAAAAAATTCCAATTGATATAACACAAACAACTTAATTCTTTGGCAGTCCCCGGCAACGGCGCCAAAAACTTGATCGGGAAAATAGCAAGTGTACTATTTTTACCGATGTAGTAATAGAAGGGGTTAACCCCAAATATCGATCTCAAGGACTGCGTACTAAAAATAAGTTCTTAGTGATTAATTTTAATTGGACAAAATTCATGGTTTAAAGGTTTGAAATTAAATTATATAAACTAAAGAGAATAAAACGTATACTAAAACCAACAGTTTCACTAATATGAAAGTAATGCCAGGGACGGTGTATGATTCGCAGTGCAATGACTCAAATGTTCCTTAATTTTAGAAATATGCTTTAGAAAGTGTCTTTCCTAAGTTTATAATGTTTTTTTTTCCAAAATTCCTTTAAAGAAAAACCTTTGGTATTCTTCATTGACCGTGATTCCTCAATGGTCAAAGAAGAATATCAAGCAATAATTCTGACATAAAAAGGTTTTCACAAAAATATCCCAATTCCTTAGTAATATTTTTCGCGATAAAATTTATGCAACAAGGTTAGGATGGTTGGTCAGACCAAATCCTAACCACGATCAATTATCTCATTTTCCAACAACGATAAAGCATTAAGGACGTTGCAATAAAATAAAGAAACGAAACTAAAAACATAATCCCAAATTGAAGAATTCAAAAAGTCATTACATAAAGCAAATCAGGGACACCCCCTGGCATTGGGGGGTTTAGCCACTCATGTTCATACTGGAAATAAAAACAGAGCTAGAAAATTGAGACATTACAATTAACGTCGGATTTGTTGGATCGTCAATCGCTTCCGCTCTTGATCAATCCTTCTTCTCCCGTATTCGTTCAATCCCAAAATCCCCAAATCAAAAAGTGTTTTCTAACAGTAATAATTGTCAAATATAAATCAGTCTTCAAAAGCACCGCGAAATGTCAGGAATACCCTTGAAGTAGCAAAACATAAGATTTCTCTCTGGTCTTCACAACACGGGCCGTGTTGTGTAACACGGGCACCCGTGTTGTGCCTCTGGATCACCACAAAACCTCTTCTTCACCAGCTGCCATGACACGGGCCGTGTTGTACAACACGGGAACCCGTGTCACAACCCTGACTTCTTCTTTTTCTTTGCAAATCTTAGTCTCTTCTGGTATTCACAACACTGGCACCCGTGTTGTGCCTCTGAAATCCCATTTTCTGTCGTTTTTTAATGCTTGGATCATCTCTCGGACGCCTCGAACAACCGATTACATATTTACCTGAAACACAACAAAGAAAACGACCACATAACCCATTCCACTGATAAAAACAAAGTAAAACGATTAAAACTAACTTGCACGCAATAATGAGAAAACTATGACAAAACATGAACGAGATACTACAAACAAACCAAATTAGACTCAAAAGACACTGAAAACCGGCTTGAACATTACCACTAAATATCACTGATCAGCATTCATCATTATTCATTTACTTAGTCTATTAATAATGCTAATACTTCATGACATCATTTTTACAACATATTCATCATATCATCATTTTTATTACGCATTTAGCCTAATATAGCATGGTAATTACTTCCATCAATAACACAACAACATGGCACAAGAAAACAAAGCATCATAGGTCATCAAACAAAAGAAAATATTTTTCTGAATATTACATGTCTCGCTAAGCGAGGAGCTAGCTCGCTAAGCGAGCAACTCACTGTAAGTGAACATCCAAAATACTTGCTCACTCTCTAAGCGATCTCCTTCTCGCTAAGCGAGGAGGCGGTTTTTTTGAAAAAACCCTGCGATTTTCTGCATATTCTAGCCACACCCTAAAACCCTCAAAACATCAAATAGCAGCAGAAAATAGCAGATTACGACTAAATAAATCATTATCATCATATATTCATCATTATTAACATCTAACAACTAATCACCAAAATCTATCAACAAATTATCCAACCCTAAGTTTTCCCCTCAAAACCCCTTCTCCTCGTAAGACAATCCAATATTATGAACATTGAAAGAGAATACTCCCCATACCTTGATCAATTTGAGCTTTCCCCTTCTCTTTTAGAGAAAATCCTCTTTTTCTCCTTGTTCTTCAGAGTAAACCTCACCTTCACCAAAACACGATTATGAGAAATTCTATAGTATCCCTCTTTTCTCATAAACCACTCAAAAGACAACCTTACCCTTGAGACCTCCAACCTCTTTTAGTTTTATTTTTCTTTAATAATAATATTTAAATAATATCTAATTATTATCATATCATTATTTTAATAAAAACATCCATTCTTCTTATAATTCCATAAAATACCTCCAAATACCACTTATTCATAAATAATCATATTTAATAATTAAATTATGAAATTAGGGTGTTACAACTCTCCCCCACTTCAGGAATTTTCGTCCTCAAAAATGTTACCTGAAGCAAACGGAGTCGGATACGACTCCTTCATCTGATCTTCATGTTCCCAAGTCCAACTTTCACCCGCTGGTCCACCCCTCAATACCTTTACTAAGGCAATCTCTTTTCCTCGCAGCTGCTTCATTTCTCGACCATCTACTCGCAATGGTAAATCTACAACATTCAGATTATCTCTTACCAGAACATCATCCATCTGAATCACATGTGATAGATCGCACACATACTTCCTCAACTGCGACACATGAAACACATCATTCCAATTCACAAGCGATGATGGTAACACAATCTGATATGCTACCTCTCTGATCCTTTACGAATCTGATACGCACCAACAAAATGTGGAGTGAGTTTTCTAGACTTCAAATCTCTTCCGACACCACTTACCGGAGTAACTCTCAAGAACACATGGTCTCCCTTATGGAACTCAAGTGCCTTTCTTCTCTTATCAAGATAACTCTTCTGCCGACTCTGAGAAGCCTTCATTCTTTCTTGTATCATTTTAATCTTTCCAGCCGTCTCTTGCACAATCTCAGGTCCAAGTACTGCATTCTCGCCTGATTCATACCAATACAATGGAGTCCGACATCTTCTACCATACAACGCTTCATACAGTGCCATTCCAATACTATCATGATAACTATTGTTGTAGGTAAAATCAATTAACTGTAAATGTCTATCCCAAGATCCTTCTTGATCCAACACACAAGCCCTTAGTAAATCCTCTAAAGATTGGATAGTTCTCTCTGTCTGACCATCTGTCTGTGAATGATAAGCATAGCTCATCCTCAACTTAGTACCCAAAGCATCTTGCAACTCTTCCAAAACCTCGAAGTAAACCACAAATCTCTATCCGATATGATACTCGGCGGTATCCCATGCAACTTTACAATATCTTCAATATACAACTCAACTAGCTTCTGCATAGAGTGATTAATCTTCATCGGTAAGAAATGGGATGATTTAGTCAATCTATCTACAATTACCCAAATTGAATAATTTCCCTTAGCAGTCTTCGACAAACCTGTCACAAAATCCATGGAAATGCTATCCCACTTCCATTCTGGAATATTCAACGGTTGCATTATACCTAACGGTTTCCGATTCTTAATCTTCAACTTCTGACATGTCAAGCATGCATACACAAATTCAGAAACATCCTTCTTCATACCGGGACACCAAAACAATTTTTGCATATCGTGGGACATCTTCGTAGAACCAGGATGGATACTTAATCTAATTTGATGTCCTTCTTCTAAAATACTCTTCTTAATTTCCGAAACATCAGGAATACACACTCTATCCCGAAATCTCATCACACCAATTTTTATCAACTCAGAATTCACCTTCGTTGCCTTGGTTAATCAAAGTCAGCTGATCAACCAACTTCAAGTCAGATTGTTGTCCTTCACGGATCCTTTCCACAATTTCACTGGTCAACTTCAGCATTCCCAACTTCACACTTTCAGATGTAGCTTCACACAACAAACTCATATCTCGGAACTGTTCAATCATTTCAAGTTCTTTCACCATTAACATCGACATATGCAATGTCTTTCTACTCAAAGTATCTGCAACCACATTTTCCTTACCAGGATGGTAATTCAAATCAAATTCAAAGTCTTCCAACAATTCTAACCATCTTTTCTGCCTCATATTCAGTTTCTTTTGATCAAACAAGTATTTCAAACTCTTGTGATCACTGAACACTTCGAATTTCGAACCAAAGAGGTAATGTCTCAAATCTTCAACACAAACACCACACCTGCTAACTCCAAATCATGCGTAGGATAATTCCTTTTATGAACTCTCAATTGTCTTGAAGTATAAGCAACCACTTAACCATTTTGCATCAAAACTCCTCCAAGTCCCATCTTCGATGCATCATAATACACTACGAATGACTCATTCAGATTCGACAAAATCAACACCAGAGTAGTTGTTAACTTCTTCTTCATCTCTACAAAACTCTTTTCACATGCAACATCCCACACATAAGCTTGGCTCTTTCGAGTTAATTAAGTCAAAGGTAGCGCCAACTTCGAAAAACCTTCAATAAACTTCATGTAATAACATGCTAAACCCAGAAAACTTCTAATCTCAGTAGTAGACTTAGGAGTCTCCTACTGCAACACTGCATCAATCTTCGACGAATCAACAAAAATTCCACTACTGGAAATCACATGTCCAAGAAAACTCACTTCTTATAACCAGAACTCACACTTCGACAACTTCGCATACAACTTCTTTTCCCGCAACACTTGTAGCACAATCCTTAAATGCCTTGCATGTTCCTCTTCTGTCTTGGTATAAATCAGAATATCGTCAATAAATACTACCACAAATTTATCCAAGTACTCATGAAATATTCTATTCATGTAATCCATGAACACACCAGTGCATTGGATACACCGAACGACATTACCGTATACTCATAATGACCATACCTCGCTTTGAAAGCTGTCTTCGGAATATCATCAGACTTAACACGAATCTGATGGTAACCAGACCTTAAATCAATCTTGCTGAATACACAAGCTCCCACCAACTAATCCATCAAATCGTTGATTCTCGGAAGTGGATACTTATTCTTGATAGTAACCTTGTTCAACTGCCGATAATTAACAGACAACCTCATGCTACCATCTTTCTTCTTAACCAACAACAATGGAGCACCCTAAATAGAAACACTAGGTCGAACAAAATTCCTCTCTAGCAACTCTTCTAGTTGCTTCTTCAACTCACTCAATTCTACAGCAGGCATCTGATACAGATCCATAGACACATGACTGGTACCAACTAATAAATCCACTACAAACTCAACTTCACACTCTGGAGGTAAATCACTTATATCCTCCAGAAACACATCAGGAAACTCTTGAACAACCGGTAAATCAATACTCAAAAGTCTTCCCTTCGACTTGCAACGACGCAAACATTTCAAACATCTGAGCTTCATCTTCTAATAATCCATCTACTTACTTAGTCGTCAAGAGTATCAACTCACCATGATCACCAATTTCAGGAAACTCAACAGTCTTCGCATAGTAATTGATTTGCACAAAATTTAACTCTAACCAGTTCATTCCAAGAATAACATCAATTTGGTGTAAAGGCAAGCACACCAGATCCATCAAGAAATCCTTCTCAAAAATAGTCAAAGGACACTTCAGATACACAAGTGTAGTAGTAACAGAACCATTAGCTGGAGTTTTTATTACCATACTACTATTTATGTTAGACAACTTCAAACCCAACTTATTAGCACATTCAAGAGAAATAAAATAATGCGTAACACCAGTATCAATAATAGCAATCAACTCAACATTGTTAATAAAACAAGTACCTTGAATCAGGTTGTCCTTCTTAGGAGCTTCCGAACAATTCAAAGCAAACACTCTGCCATTGATTTGAGAAGTAGTAGCTTATGCTTCTGGCATTGGGTGCTGATATGTTCCTGTTCACCACAATTAAAACAAGTTGGACCTTCATTCAGACAATCACCAACCAAATTACCTCTCTTGCCACACCTGTAGCATCACACCACTAGATTACTGCACACATCCTACTTATGACTGGATTCACCACACTTATGACACTTGGGAGGAACGAAATCCGCTCCCCCACTTGGCTTCTTCCCATCTGAAACCTCCCGCTTCCCCTTCTCAGCTGGAGTCACATAAGGATTTCCTCTAAACTGGCCTTTATCCTTCTTCTCACTCAGTTGCTTGTAGTGAGCAGATCGAACTCGGCTATCATCATCATAAATTCTACTTTTGTCCACCAATTCAGCATATCCGCAAATTTATTGACATCCATTTCCTTGTTTGATATCTGGTTTTATCTCACTCTCAAACTTGAGACACTTTGACAATTCAGCATCAATGTAGTGAGGATAATACTTCACCAACCTTTCAAACTTAGAAGCATACTCTACTAATGTCATACTTCCTTGCTTCAACTCAAGGAATTCTATCTCTATCTTACCACAAGCATCTTTTGTAAAATACTTTCCTAGGAACTCCCTACTGAACACTGCCCAGGTCACTGCAATACCAACATCCTCTAAACGCTGACAGATATCATCCCCCTAAATATCTTTTGGAAAATACTTTCCCAGGAACTCCCTACTGAACTCAATTCTAGTGTGACAGACTCAGATGTCGAATACGATGTTGAGACATCTGATCTGTTACTTTTTAAACATGGCAAGGAACAAACAACAATAAATAAAAATTCTAATATACCAGATTCTAACTATCCTACGGGATGTATAGACATCTGGTTTGACATTCAACAAGAATAGTGCATAATATATAAAATAGAAAAGCAGTAAAGAACACATTCGAATTGTTAACCCAGTTCGATGCAAACTCATTTACTATAGGGGCTACCAAGCCAGGAAGGAAATCTACTATGTAGTATCAATTCAAGGACCCACAACAAACCACTCAGTTTGCAATCTCCTCACTTAATCACTACCAATGCAACTTCTACTTAGGAACTCCTAAATATGAGAAACCCATCTCACCCCCTCTTAATCACAATAGTGATATCCAACTTAACAATTCAGAATCAGAAGACACACTTCCATGACAATACCTTAACCTTGCTTCAAAGCTTCAGTCAAGTACACAATAACTCTTGCTTAAAAGCTTCGAGGATTATAAAGAAAAGCAGCCACAAAGAATGAATCTTGTTGCATACGGCTGTGACTAGTACTCAAACCTAATGATATGACTTTTACATCTTTGGTTGGTTACTAAACCTAGGTTACAAGGTTTCTTTTTATAACCTAATCCTAACTGGATTTTGGGGCTAAAAATGCAGCATAGCAACTGCTACAATCATGCAGAAAAATCTTCTACAAATAAGATCTTCAAAGATAAAAACTTCCTAAAATATCTCTAAATATAGAAACTCTATATTTATTCAATATTTGTCTTCAATTTAAATTTGAATATTCAAGATCTTTAAATCAGCGCCACATGGACTGCTTTGAATTTTCTGAATATTCTGCTTCAGTTAAATAATATCAGAATCTTTAATCCACCTGTACCAGTTCATGATGTCGAATGAACTGTTTAGGACATCTTTTATGACACGTTGTTCCAGATGTTGAACCACTTCAACTCAACATGTTTAGGCGCACAAAAGGACTTCTTTGCTTAACCTGTTCTTGATTTTGCAAAGTCCGATACATTTTATTGCTGCTATATTTGTTTTACAAAATTAATGTTAATCCTATAAAAACAGAACTTACAATCTCCCCCTTTGGCAAATTTTGGCTAAAACAAATAAATAAAAAAACAAGAAAGATTTCAACAGCAATACTGAAAAAATAACAACAACCTTTTCTTCATCATGTTAGGACATTTTGCATGACATCTTCCTCAACAGCAGTGGGCAAGGAGTAGAAAGTGCTCTTGAACCCTGAGCTCTTAACCGAACTAATCCAGAGACATTCCTCACAAGCTGAAGAACATTCTCCATCAATGAGACCAATGGTGACATACGAGAACAAGAACCTCATTCCCTTATGTAACTCAGAACATAGGTCATAATTGTGTTTATAACTCAGGACACAAGTCACAAGGACTAAGCTACAACATCCATCTTGACATCCCAACCACCACACAAGAACACGTTTGACACAACCATTGTAACAACAACACCAAACACACCATCTGCGCAACCCTTGCAACATATTCTCCCCCTTTTTAGCCAAAAATTGGCAAACACATCCATCACAACACCACACCCACACAATACTCATCCAAAAACAAATAAAACCCATCAGAGAAAAGAAAAGATGAAAACACTCACAAGCTGAATGAGGGGAAACACTCTCTATAAATACTAGGCAAAGACATAGATAGTAACAAACTATCTTTGAATACAAGTGTGTTCTTGGTCAAGGATCTTTATTATAGGAGCAAATACTTTTGCACCAATTAATGTGGACCGTCTAAATCAGACCTTGACCAGCTGACTTTATTGTCCCAAGCTAGATGGACCAATAACAAATATGCATGCATAAAACTCGTGTTTCATATCCTCCTGCTAGTGTCGCTCCCCGGATTTCCATCCTGGTACAAACGCGAAAGTGGCGCAGAAAAAGAATAGAGTCTCCAGCCATTCATTTTTATCCCGAAGAAAAGGGAATGGTAATGCTGCACAAACCAGAAGAAAGAAAGAGGAAGGACACGGGTCCTGCGAACCAAAGAGACTGAACTCGGGAGTCGGTTACGACCTGGGAAGGTATTAGCACCCAGATCGTCCGCCGTACCCGACGGGATCCATGCTTGCAAAGAAAACTGTTTGAAAGGGTGAGGGTATGAAAACTGCAGCAAAGAAATGAAAATGAAATGAAACTGGAACTGGAAGAGAACTGAATAAGAAACAAAGGAGAAATGTAGGGAAAATAAAGATTGTGCTTGAACGGGCCCTACCCCGCTGCCTACGTACCTCATCAGGATAATGAGGATCAGAGACGTCGTAGTTCCCCTAACTAGGGGTACTAAAAGGAAATTGCTTGTGGATTAAGGCTTGAACTGCCTATGCCATTGCTCAGGTGTTGCAGACTCGGACGACGAGTGCGTAACCGTCTTGCAAAGTGACAAGTAGGAGCAAGTTCGCGTACGAAGCGAATGAGGTGAGAAAAGAATTCCCGAAGGAAAGACGCTTATTGTTTGTTTGGTGTTTTTTAGAAGCTTTTATGAGTGAAGGTTTGCATAGGTAAGTGTACCTAAGTCTTACTCAATGGGATGTGTACGTCTCACATCATCCTGAAATGAAATGCGCAAGAGGCACACCTATCTATGGAGGAAATCCCCAAAGCTAGTCCCACCAGTGAAGGCTTAAGCACACTGGCCTATTACCATTATTACGTATTTTTGTGGTTTTTTGGATTAAGAAGTGTTTTTTTAGCTTTTCTTTGTGAGGTACTCATGCTAAGACCTATCCACCACGAGTGATGACTCACACCTCGCCCCGAAACGGAACGCGTGCAAGCATCTCATAGCAAAGTCTCATGTCACATGAAAGTACTCAACATTTATTAAGTGAATTAGAATTAAGTTTGAAGATGAGAAGAGAAAAGAAACCAAAGGATCACAAAGGTAAAATCTAACGGAAAAAGTCTAATCCTAATATTCACATGCTCGGATGGTCCTAGGTTAATGAGGTTTACTATCCTAAAGAAGAAAGAAAGAAGAAGAGAAAGACGAAAGGAGAAGCTCCATGGCGGCCTAAGCACACCTCGAGCTAAGAACGAGTAACAGAAGATGAGGAAGAAATAAGATAAAGAGATGAGAATGCGATATGAAGAAGAAATGAGATAAAGAGATGAGAATGCGATATGAAGTAATCGAACCATACACAAACAGAGCCTACACCAGTAGGACTTCCAGATGCAATAGCATGCAATAAGATAAAATCGGGCCTCAGTGTTACCTAACGGAGAAGGTCCGTTGCCTCTTCAATATGCGCAAAAGAAATCCATAATAAGTACCAAGAAGATACACACAATTAAATCCAGCAAGACTTAGGTGCTTTAACCTCGCGAATCAACAATCGAACTAACCAAAATATTCATTCAGATAACTCTTCGATCTTAGGCGATAGTCCACTGCCATCCTCGAATTTCGAGCAATAAGCCGACAACACCTCAGATAAAACAAATTAAAACCAGGATTAATCCAAAATTATATTAACCAAATTGATTAACTAAAAGAAAAACTAAACTAAGATGAGATTAATAACCAAAATTATATTAAAACAAACTAAAAAAAATTAAGCTATACAAAAATTAAGAAATAACTTCTGTTATATACATCATAAAATAAAACTATAAAGAAAATTGAATTAATAAAAAACAAGGATAGAAACCAAATAAAATAGGAAGATAAACAACTAAAGGGGGGAGGGGTTCGTTTCAAAGGGGGGCCAACAGCAACATCAACGGGCCCTTAAGGCCCATCGGTGAACAGCAGAAAAACAACACAAGGCACATGATGGAGTGATGGAAAGTGCGCTGCATTAAGGACCTGTCTCTATCAAACAGCAAAAGCAAAATTATAATAATGAGAGAATAAAAAAACAAGGTCAACAAAATGTCAAAATTGAAACCCAGACTTGAAACCATTCATATTCATCCCCATCCCTCTTCTAAAAAACAAAACCCGATGACTCCGAACAAAATTTGATGGTGCGGAAGAACTTCAATCCACCGCGAGAAATGGAGATTCACCACTCCCTCACTGCGTTGAGCTTTGAGTTCTTAGTCCCCGTCTTCTTCTTCTTCTAAACTCGATCTCGTCCCTCTCTGTTTGTGATGGCGTATCCGGCTCCACTCTCTTCGTGGCTTAAGCTTTCATTAAAGAACAAAGTGGTGCGAAGATGAGGGTAGTGGAGAAGAAAACTCGCGCTAATGTTGACGGTGATCTTTTGCAAATCTCCGATCAAAATGACGTGCTTCGGTCTCTCTCTTTTGAACCTCTCTTCATCTATTTTCTTTATTCTGTTTTCTATTGGGATCTGGATTTGTGGTTGGAAATTGTTGCGTTGAGGAAGAGTATAATGGTTGTGGTGAGTTCAAAGTGGTTGTTGTTGTTGTTGTGGAAGGGCGATTGTTGTTGATGAAGGGAGCTGATGGTGGTTCGGTGTTGGAGTTGTTTCTGTGTTGTTGAAACCGTAGCGGTGATGTGGAGAAGCATGAGGTTGGCTGTTGAACGAATGGAGGTTGGGAATAGAACGAATGGTGGTTTAGTGATATTGAAGGGGGTTGTGTTGAAGGTGAGTTTCGGATTCGGAGGAAGATTGTGGCCGGTTGTGTATGAGAATGAGTTGCGGTGTGAGGTGATGAAGGTGTGGTGTCCGGGTTGATGAAGAGGGTTATGTTGTGTTGGTGTGGTTAGCAGAAAGAAGGTATGTTGGAGACTTGGTGGTTGATGGTGAAATGAAGGTTTTTGTTTAGTTTTGCGGTTGAGATGATTATTGCTGAATGGAAAGAGTGAGCAGGGTCGGTGAGTGAGGAGAGAATGAGGGGTTTGGTGAAGTTTGTTGCTTCTGTGAAAAAAATCCTCTTACATGAAAAAGCTGTTTTCTGTTTTGTCCGCTTCAAAATTGGTGTAGTCTGTAATGTGTTGTGAAATTCGCCTTGTTATTGTGCATGGTGTGGAAATCATGTGTTGATGGAATAGCATGAAAATTGTGAATTATCGTGTGGTGAGAGGAATTTTTGTGTGTGTGAGCTGCGTGCGGGAATTGCTGTGGGGCCTGAAGTTTGTTGAGTGGTGGGGCCAGCTGAAACAAAGTGTACTGGCTGCGTGTGATCTGTGTGACCAAAAGCTGGTATGTGAGAGGCATGGTGAGAAAAACGAAAATGAAAATGTGGTGTGTGGGGCCATGAAAATAATTCCTTTTTTTTTTATTTGGTTATAATAATTGGTAGAAATAACATAAAAAAAATGGAAATTGGATTTAGAAAAATAATAGAAATGAATGTGTTTTTTTTTAGAAAAATGGAATTGAATATGGATATTAACAAAATGGGTATTGGGAAAGAATAATAGAAAGGGATAATGAGAAATAAAAAATGGTAAATTGAATAGAAATTGTAAAAATGAATAAATGATTAGAAAGTGGATTAGGAGAAAAATAATGGAGAATGGATATTTGAATGGGAAAAAAACTTAGGAAATGATTTTGAAATATGTAGAAAAAATGGAAAGGGATATTAAGTATGATTAGGAAAACAATGGTTAATGGTTATTGGATAAACGAGACAAATTGGGTAATGAAAATGATTTAAGAAGTGGATATTCAGACAATTGAAAATATGGATATGGCTCTCACCCACACACACACACACGACCATAACGCACAATTTCAATTCAAACTCAACTTGTCCATTTCTCCACACATCTCTGATAAAGGCAATGAAGCACACTAACAACTGAACAATTTGTAACCGAAGAAAACAACCATATGAGTTAATCATCTTCAGAATCCGTGGCCCGATACATCTTGAATCACCTTAAATCTGTCAGAATCAACCTCTTGGAAAATAAATCCATAGATGAACCACTAATGAACAAGCAAATAGACAAATTGGCCCAAAACTTCTCGTAAACCACAACTCGATGACCAGACGAACTCATCACACCACAACTTGACTTTGAGCGCTCATTGCCTGAGAAATAGGCCTGATGAGACAGAAATCCATGGTGACGAGCCGAATGAATCAGTGAATAGTTTTCAGACTCGAAATTCTTTATCAGGGAGATAAACCCTAATTCCTCAGAAAAAACCGATCCCATGTCTCAAGAGCATATGTAAATGGTATGCAAAAAAGTGAAAATGCGTATGAATGCAAAACAAAAAGCTGACAAAGACAGAAAAGCCAGAGGGCAAATTTGGGGTGTCTACAGCTGCCCCTATTCAATCAACTATTAATTTGAAAAGGATGAAAGCAACGGTTATCAGACTTTCGAGATAAACAGTGATTGAATACCAAAAAGACCAGAAATTTGCACTCTGACGAAGAATGCAACACCGGGAAATAAACCCAACCAGATGACGTTCTGGGGATAAGAACGAGAGAAAAAGCAGACGAGCTTCTTCTAAGTTGAAACTGGTATCTGAAATAAGGACATGTTGACAGACGAGTCTTCAAACCATCCTGTGACGCCAGGAGCTGGACATACGAGTCCTCAAACAATACAAGAACATAATCTGAGACAGACGAGTCTTCCAACCATCCTGTGACGCCAGGGGCTGGACATACGAGTCCTCAAGCACTTCAAGAACATGAGACAGACGAGTCTCCTTCGGATTTACCTGTTACGCCAGGACCGGTAATGCACTAACGTCTGTGGGATAGACATGCAATCAAGGTAGACGAACCTTCCTCATATATTATCCGCGGATATATGGTACAAGAAAGACGAGTCTTCTTTGAGCAAACCTGTTACGCCAGGTGCAACAACAATAATTGGTGCCTGAGACAGACGAGCCTCCTCCGGATTTACCTGTTACGCCAGGACCGGTAACCATTTTGACATTAATTCCCACTGTCAGGATTTTAAACCTCTTCAATACAAACGAGTATTGGATGATCATCAAGATAACACATACGAGTGTCATAAGTCAATGATACAGACGAGTATCAGACGATGATCTGAGGAACAAAGACGAGTGCTTCAAGCAATGATACAGACGAGTATCCACCACTGGTACGGACGAATACCAGAAATTCAAACACAGACGAGCATTTGAAGCAGCAATAATAATATCAAGATAATCAGCAAATCCTCACAATACAGATATAGGCATAACACAGACGAGTGCTAGGAATGATACAGACGAGTATCCAAGCAAAGCAGACGAGCTTCAAACAGATAAACAACACAGACGAGTGCTGGGGACGATACAGACGAGTATCCACAAATATCAGGCATATCGAACACAGACGAGTGCTGGAAAGTTGCAGACGAGCAACAACTAAAATACATATCAAGGCACAGACGAGTGCAGCAAAAGATCCAATAACAAACACAGACGAGTGTTGGAAAGTTGCAGACGAGCAACAACAAATATGAGATATCACAACACAGACGAGCGTTGAAGAGTTGCAGACGAGCAATCAAAGATTATATACCAAACACAGACGAGTGTTGAGAATTGCAGACAACAACAGCAAATATCATATCATAACACAGACAAGTGTTGATCATTGCAGACGAGCAAAGACAGAGGTATCATAACACAAACGAGTGTTAAGGAGTTGCAGACGAGCAACGACAAATGAGATATCACAACACAGACGAGTGTTGAGAATCAACAGCAAAATATATTACCTCTCCAAGCACAGACGAGTGCTGGAAGTTGCAGACGAGCAATCAACAACTGATATAACCAAACACAGACGAGCGTTTGAAATTGCAGACAAGCTAAATCGAGGTAATCAAGAACCACTGCTGGGGAAAGCAAACGAGCAATACCACGGAGCCAACACAGACGAGTGTTGAAAGATGCAGACGAGCAGCAATACAACAGTACCATGTCCCGGCTGGGGAAAACTTGCTTAGGGATAACACACACGAGTGTCGACAAACGCAGACGAGCGGTAGACAAATGCCTGATTGGCCACAAGAGTTACAACTCTACAGGGGAGACAAGTCAAGAGGTCTGAACACTCAACTCTGACTGAGGTGATGAATACCTGACTGTATTTTCAAATACCCAAAAGTATGGCAACTTCGCTGGGGAATATTTCACTGACGGAAAATTCCAAACATGCCACTATGTGGGGAAAGGATCATCTTTAGACTTGGCTGGGGATGACGCTTTGTCAAACTCTTGCCAAGGAGGGAATTCTGACAATTCTAAGCTCTGTGGGGGGAAGCAAGGCCTTCAGCTACCTGTTGGGAAGACTTCACTGTGGAAAGATAATTCCGCTTGGGGAAGAGAACAAATCAATTAGCCTTGGAGTTCTGTTGGGGATACCATCTGCTCTACCTCAGCTGGGGATGTCAACCTTCTGGCATAGTTGAGAAAAAGATTCGGTGCTGCTCTGCTGAGGAGAGACTTTGCTGGAGAATCAAAACAAGCCAAAATATGCCCCAAGTATAGTATGACAACTGTATTGGGAAGATATACCAATGAAAATTGGACTTTGACTGTGGAGAATACCAGATCCTTATGAGGAAAACTTTGTCTACTGAAGGAAAATTCTCTTATGCTCGGGGAAGAAATAAACTTCTAATGCCCTGCTGGTAAAATACATACCAGACATTCCTTGAGAATTAAAATAGTGCTTCAAGCTTCTGAGCTCAACAGTTGCATACTAAATATCAAGAGTGAACAAGCATTCCCTTAACTCCTCAATTATACTATACTGCATCATCCATAAAAAGATCGTCTCTAGAGGATTTTACAGAAGACTTGGCATCCAAAATTGCCCCAGTGTCTTCAAACTCTCGCAGAAATTCAGAAGATCTTGAGATAGCTGCCCCAGGCTGCGTCTTGTAACGGCTCTGCCCCACATTAGAGAGAAAACAGAAACCATGCAGTATGAACGTGCAATGCAAATAATGCAAGATGCAGACGTATGCTCAGGCAAGCCACGGAAAATGAAACATGGATGGTTGGGCACACGGCCAGGTTGATAGAGATTTTTTTTGTTTTTGGTCGCCAAGCAATTGGACTTTGAAGGTGAAATACCAGACGAGAACCGATTTATTAAGGATAGGCCAACAGACGAGAACTGATGGGAAAGGAATAAGTCGTCAGACGAGAACTGACTTCTTGGGGTTCATTGTCAGACGAGAACTGACTCTGAAAACGAGCGACTACCAGACGAGAACTGGCATTCAACAGATTGAATGTAAAGGTGACCAGACGAGAATTGGTTAAAAGATTCGTTTACCAGACGAGAACTGGTATTTGAAGTTGGATTTCCAGACGAGAACTGGATTTTGGGTTTGTCTGCCAGACGAGGACTAGACTTTGAAATGGTTTGCCAGACGAGAACTGGACTTTGAAGTGTCAAGAAGTGGGGTTACAAGGCCCTAGATATGAGATCTGATGTTGCGGGGGTATGCCCAATGCAACTATGATGCATATGCTTTATATGCTCGAGTGACATGAGTAACGTATGCAAATGACTTATGCAGTGCTTATGAAAAGCTAGAAAAACTCCCGAGGATGGGAAGAAGGTCATAGGCGACAAGGCTTCTTGCTGAGAAGGGTGACAACTACGAGGGTGGGTAACACGATTTCCCAATACTTCTCTTGAACTCTGAGATTACTGATATAGCTTGCTCTGCGTAGCTAAACTTTGCCACTGGTTGGGTGAGTCTCTGCACAGACTATCACTGATTATCCCATTCCTGGCATTGCAGACTTGGATGTCCTCTCGTGAAGAGTTGCACTTGGTGAACTCTGGAAATGTCCTACCCCGGTATGAGCGTGGAAGCGACTTGACTCATTCTGACTGAGCATTGGAAGAATTCATCCTTGGTCAACAGAAAATTCGGGTGGCCTGCCCCTGTTTGGTAGATTCAGCCCTGTACAACTGACTTTTGAATGACGTTCCTCAATCAACTGATGCTTGGGAACTTGCTTCACCTTGACGGATACCTTGGTTGACAAAACCACTGGATAACATGCCCCTGATTCATAGGCCTACACAATGCTCTTGATTTTGGTCATCATTGTTGAATGATCAAATTCCCTTTGATCGCTCTTTGTAGGAACTTCCCTGGTGTCACAGACTGACTTGCAATTAAAACTGTTCACTTTCAAATGGCAATTTTAATGCAATGCACATGCAAGTTTTGAAAAATTATTTATTTGAATGTTGTGACAGTGTGTGACGAATGGACGATTAGTCCAAACGTAGTGCTGAGTTAGCAAATCGTTAGGATTCAGTTTACGCAACCTTGTCGTAGTATGCTTTCAGAATTAAACCTGATTCAATTAGGACTTTCAAAGGTTATGACGTGGTCTGGTTCATGGTTTTTAGAAAGAAAGATTTATGGCTCAAAGTTTATTTGTGCCCACCCATTCTCCTTGATGTTCTCCAGTTCTAAGTTCAGCTAATTTTCCCTAAGCGCTCACCTTTCAAAAGGGTTTTGTAATGGTTGAGGAACCAATGATGTTGACGGTTTAAGCACCAATGAGGTTTCTTGGAGTAACAGTCACCCATTTGTCTTTGCGTCTGTAGTCACACTATTTTGTTCTTTCTGATTTTTTTTTACTCCCTAACTTTTGCCTGGACTGAATCTCTCTTTTTTTTTTCGATTTTGAAGTCCAGCGGGATGCCCTAACTTTTGCCTAAGTCATATGTTTTCACACTTTTTTTTCCGACTTAGCGGGCTTTATTTCCTTTTTTTTTCCTTTTGATTTTTTTGAACAAATCGTGTGACACTGGTTTGTCTGACTTGCTGAAAGGGTTGACTGCCTCATTCCTTTGTTGGTGAGGGATAACCATTGTGGTTTCACGTCCCTTGACCTCTTAAGGTGCAATGAATAAAAGTACTGGATCCTCGGATGCTCACTCCTTTGGAAATTTGAACGCTCGGTCAAATTAACTAATGACTACCCTGCCCCGGGTTGAATGTGAGGGTTTTTCTGTTTAGAAAAGAAACTCCTACTTCAAGGCTCAAAGGGGTTGATGAGGGTCTATCTCACTTATATATCAAGTGTTTGGGAATTGAAACAATGCCTGTACATCGTCAACAGGTTCTACTCTGAAAGCATACCTTCAACAATTATGGGTATTCAGTTGTCATCATCCTCCCTCAAACCTGCTAAACAACAGTGAAATAAGTGGAGGTATATGGATGCAATTTTTTGTTTGTTTTTTCAATGCAAGTAAAGAAAAATGAGCGAATGCGACATAATTAATTCAAAAATGCAAGATCACTACATTAACATTACCATTTAAAATAACAATGCTTAAAGACAAGTAGCTGCTAACAGGAAAGAAACTACAATGCAAATGATAAAAGGATACAAAGATCACCAACTCTGATGACATCTTCTCTGAGCCACTGAAATCAGGAGACGCTTCTCCGAAGTCCTTGAACTTAAACATGCGAGAGGTTGACATGCACAACCAAGCTTCCTTCTGGAAAGGATATGCATCCCTTGTCGATCAACTGTTGTACTTTGGCTTGAAAAGCTTTGCAATCTTCAGTTGAATGCCCCATTGATCCACCATGATATCCACACTGCTCATGAGGATTGTACCCTGGAGGGTACGACTCTGGCAACGGCTTGAGAGGCTTAGGAACCACCAAAGAGCTCTGAATTAGATGTGGCAAAAGGTCACTGTATGCCATGGGAACTGGATGAAGAGGAGCATTCCTTCTTTCCAGATTGTTGCGAGGCCTATGCTGGCTCTGAAGTTGATTCTGAGGTCTTCGACCTTGAGCTTGCAGATTTGGACGAGGAGGAGTCCAAGGTTTCTGATGCGGTGCTCTGAGCATTGCCGAATGCCCATAAGAGTAGCCAGACGCAGGAAAAGATGATCTCTGAGAAGATGTTGGTCTAGAATATTCGATATTGGCCATGACTGCACTGATGTCATACCCTTCTTCCCCTTGGGAGCTAACAATAGATTCATCTTCACTAGCTGGGATGTTCGAGAAGTCTTGGATCTTTCCACTTTTGAGCAGGCTCTCGATGCGTACTCCAACTATCATCAAATCAGAGAAGCTTGATGTCCCAATGCTACTCATTCTTTCTAGGTACAGACCTTGCAGCGTGCCCACGAACAAGTCCACTAATTCTCTGTCAGAAAGTGGTGGCTGCACTTGGGATGCCAACTCTCTCCACCATTGAGCATATTCTCTGAAAGATTCACCACTCCTCTGAGATAGGCTCTGCAAATGCATGCGACTGGGCGCCATGTTCACATTGTACTGGTATTGCTTTACGAAAGCTCTGGATAAATCATTCCAAGATCGGATACAACTGCTTTCCAAATCCATGTACCAACTTAAGGATGCCCCGCTTAAACTGTCCTGAAAACAGTGAATCATCAGCTTATCGTTGTGTGCATAAGAAGTCATTTTTCTGCAGAACATCACCAAATTACGCTTCGGGCAACTGACACCAGTGTATTTCTCAAACTTAGGAGTCTTGAAATCTGGAGGTATGACAAGACCAGGCACCAAACACAGGTTTAGAGCATCAAAACCAAAGGCATCAGGATCCGCTAAGGCTTTGAGTTGTTCGTCCAACACGCGAAACCTTTCAGCAGGATCAAAAGCTGATGGATCCTTGGTTTTCACAAGAGGGATTGCCCCTTGGAAGTTCGGCATAGGGAAAGCGAAACTCTGATAATCTGTAGAATCAGAAGAAGATGAAGGTCCACCTCGGACAACAGATGGTTCAGGTACACTCTGATTCACGATCGGGGTCTGTGCAGGCTGAGCTTGAGTAAGGTTGTTCACTTGTGGAAGATCCTCATCAGGAGAAAGACCATACAAAGGATTGGTCATCGAAGTGAAACCAGGTGGAAACTCAACATTCTGACGGTTG
Organism: Lathyrus aphaca; assembly: GCA_963966055.1. NCBI lineage: Eukaryota > Viridiplantae > Streptophyta > Magnoliopsida > Fabales > Fabaceae > Lathyrus > Lathyrus aphaca. The sequence continues at coordinate 275,924,647 of OZ014525.1, forward strand.
TTCTCTGACATAGCTACTGACGGCTTCTAAACTGACCTTCTACCTCTTGACACTGCTCAATCTTCCTTCAAACACTGTCGTCTTCCAACAGTTAACACTTGTTCAAACTGAATACCGGGAAATCAACTGGCTGGTCATGGACAAAAGAGGAAGGATGAGCTTTCTGAAAAAGGATATGCAATGCAGATGCAAATGCAAAATGCAATATGATGATGCAAAGATGCAAAGACATGGGATCACAGCTGGAAACTGGGTGGAATCTGGAGTACTGAGCCAATAATCGAGTGTCTGTAACCACAGGATCTCCGTATAATAACCCAAAATAGTAACCGAAAACCAAAGGTCAAGAACTTCAGGATCATAGTGACCAGATCAAACAAGACTACACTGGCAATGAGTGTATGTTGAGGTCATGGGTTCCTGCAAACCTGTAAACCCCTCCCAATATCACAGGTGTGCTCCGGGTCAAACATCACGGACTCTCAAAGCCGAATAGCAATAATACTTTCACCATTTCCGAGAAATGGCTCATGACCAAATCAGGGAATCGGTTTGGCATTATATACTACGCAAGGAGGCCTCAGCTGAGTCCGGGAAAAAACAAGCATCCCTTATAAGTCCCTAGCTTCAAGTGCTGCAATCGAGAAACAAATAGTACATTCAGCCCGTAGGATACAGTACTAGTGTCATACGACCAGATGCTTTGACTAAGTTCCTATAAGAGAACCAGGCCATCCTATGCGAGTCCCCAGTGGACCCTCGGGTGCGAATGGGTTTGCCACAAAATGTGGTCTGCCACTGCCACCATTGGAGAGGGTTGTTTCCACAAAGGTTCTCAATGATCGGTACCCAGATGCACATAACTATCAAGATCCTATCCCGAAGTGGAGGAAATCCCCACACAAGATATTTCCAAGACGGTCGCAATCTGGGCGTGAAACACATCGCCACTCATCATGCCACATGTGAGTACAATATGTCCACTCTAATCCTAGGGTGCACTCAAGCCGGGTACTTGGCTTATCTCTCAGAAACAGTATCGCCCGAGCCCACCAAATAGAAAACCAGTCCAGACAGTCCAGTATGATATACATGATGCGGAAAATAAATACTGAAAACTGCAAACAAAGCTGTAAATAAAGCGGTAAATAAACAACAATAAAATACAACACACCACAGCAAACAAACATCACCCAATGAAACAGAAACACACAAGCGCTAGGAGAGACTCAAAGGGGAACCAGAGATCTCTGGTGTGCAGTCCCCAGCAGAGTCGCCAGATGTCGCTCCCCGGATTTCCATCCTGGTACAAACGCGAAAGTGGCGCAGAAAAAGAATAGAGTCGCCAGCCATGCATTTTTATCCCGAAGAAAAGGGAATGGTAATGCTGCACAAACCAGAAGAAAGAAAGAGGAAGGACACGGGTCCTGCGAACCAAAGAGACTAAACTCGGGAGTCGGTTATGACCTGGGAAGGTATTAACACCCAGATCGTCCGCCGTACCCGACAGGATCCACGCTTGCAAAGAAAACTGTTTCAAAGGGTGAGGGTATGAAAACTGCAGCAAAGAAATGAAAATGAAATGAAACTGGAACTGGAAGAGAACTGAATAAGAAACAAGGGAGAAATGTAGGGAAAATAAAGATTGTGCTCGAACGGGCCCTACCCCGCTGCCTACGTACCTCATCAGGATAATGAGGATCAGAGACGCCGTAGTTCCCCTAACTAGGGGTACTAAAAGGAAATTGCTTGTGGATTAAGGCTTGAACTGCCTATGCCATTGCTCAGGTGTTGCAGACTCGGACGACGAGTGCGTAACCGTCTTGCAAAGTGACAAGTAGGAGCAAGTTCGCGTACGGAGCGAATGAGGTGAGAAAAGAATTCCCGAAGGAAAGACGCTTATTGTTTGTTTGGTGTTTTTTAGAAGCTTTTATGAGTGAAGGTTTGCATAGGTAAGTGTACATAAGTCTTACTCAATGGGATGTGTACGTCTCACATCATCTCGAAATAGAATGCGCAAGAGGCACACCTATCTATGGAGGAAATCCCCAAAGCTAGTCCCACCAGTGAAGGCTTAAGCACACTGGCCTATTACCATTATTACGTATTTTTGTGGTTTTTTGGATTAAGAAGTGTTTTTTAGCTTTTCTTTGTGAGGTACTCATGCTAAGACCTATCCACCACGAGTGATGACTCACACCTCGCCCCGAAACGGAACGCGTGCAAGCATCTCATAGCAAAGTCTCATGTCACATGAAAGTACTCAACATTTATTAAGTGAATTAGAATTAAGTTTGAAGATGAGAAGAGAAAAGAAACCAAAGGATCACAAAGGTAAAATCTAACGGGAAAAGTCTAAACCTAATATTCACATGCTCAGATGGTCCTAGGTTAATGAGGCTTACTATCCTAAAGAAGAAAGAAGAAGAGAAAGACGAAAGGAGAAGCTCCATGGCGGCCTTGTAACACGGTGGGAGAACTGACTTTAGTTAAATGTTGCGGATAGCAAGAGTCGCCACCGACTTTTATTTTATCCAAAGGAAAGGCATAAAAGAACAGGAAAGACCTTTTAAAAGATTTTTGGGTCCGGGGGGTAGGTTATGTAAAGGGAAGGTGTTAGCACCCTTTACATCCATGGTTATCCATGGGCTCTTAGTTACTTAGCTCACTTTAAAATGTTTTTGAAATGTGAAGTGTATGAATAGAAATTTTCTTAAGAGTTTGATAATGATCCATGTACGGATGCGTAAAAAACCTTTGTTTGGAAAATTGTTTGAAATATGTGAAGTATTTGAAATGTTTTTTAAAAAGTGAGCAAGCATCTAAGAGGAACCTACCCTAATTTTAAGTCTTTTCAGTTCTTGAATCCTTTAAATGGTAAGACTATCCCTATTATTAAGGAATAGGTAGTCATTACCTTGGATGTGAGGGACAAGTGAAGGGTCATCTGTTTATTTAGGCAACTGTGGGGTGTATAAGCAATTCGAAGGGACTTATCATCTTTATTCGAAAGGGACAAAATCATTATGAAGACAACATTCGAAAGGGACTTGATCTTTTATCTGTTAAGGGACTAGACGATGTTAATTGGAGGGACTTTGCTTTATACACCCTACTTGACCTTTTTGTAATAGGCAACATGAGAGGTATCCCTAAGGAAGTGAGATGGCGATCAAAGATCGACTTACGTGTGTGAGTGTACAATTTTAATATTTATCTTTAAATTAGTGAGCTAAATTAATTTTATATTACAAGTATGTTTACACTCCCTATTTTACTAACCATAGCATAAAATATAAATAATAAACATTATTAATAAAATATTACATCCAGGAACAATTACATAATAACAATTAAAGCAAATTAAATATAATAAGCAAAAATAAATAATAATAATAATTGGGTTAGTAGAAAATAATAATAAAAATAACACAAAATTAAATGGGGTTAGTAATAAAATATCATATAAAAATAAACATAATAAATAATATAAACAAAAATATTATAATAATTAAAAGAAAAGATCAAATTTTTATATAAACAATTATTTAAGATTAATAAGAAACTATGAACAATTATATCAATTATTATAAAATTTTAAGTTATATGCAAATTATAAAAAAAAACATATTATGAAAATAAAATTATAATTACAAAAATTAAATTAGCAATTTTTAACTATTTTTAAACATGTATTAAGATTTATGTACATACACAATTAAATTATAAACAATTATAAAATATTTACATATTATGAAAATAAATTAAGAATTTTAATTTTTTAAGCAAGATTTAAATTATAAATGAATTGTAGTATATATACATATTAAATTAAAAATTAGGGTTTTAGATACAAAAATATTAGGATTTTAATTTAATTACATAATACTAATACATATTAATAAAAGAAATTAATTTTAGAAAATATTATTTTTTAGAAATTTTTCAGAACATATAATATTTACATATTAATTTAAATCTATTTACATATTAAACATAATTATATTTTAATAATAAAACAATTAATAAAATAAATATACAAAACAGAATTTAAAAAAACTTACCTGGGACAGGGATTGAACCCATGCCCTAAGCTTTACAACACTCTGGACGAAGCAAGCTACCACTGGGCTACAGGCGCGCATGTGACAAAGAGAGAAGTCCAATTGGTTTTGTTGCTTGTTCCTGAAAAATCAAAGAAAAAGAAAACCAAAACAAAAGGCCTGGGGGGATCGAACCCAGGACCTTCACATTGCACACAAACACACTTACCATTCCAGCCGGGAGGGCGCTTCTGTTAAGATGATAGCTTTAATTCATTATATTTTAAGATTGCTAATTAACTGAAAAAAATAAGAAAAAGGTGGTGAAGCCAGGATTCGAACCAAAGACCTCCAGGTATAACACATGCGCTCCCTACCACTGGGCCAAGCACAACGCTTGTGAAACAAAACAAAAACAAAACATAAAATATTAAAACAGATTTTAAATTCCAGAAAGCGCGCGCTGGGGATCATCTTCAACCTCTGGCACTGCGAAATTTGCTGCGAAATTATCCACCAGTTTTCCTGCGAAATTCTAAATTGCAGGAAACCCTACGAAAACCATACACCATCAAAACTGCAAAATTTTGTCAAATTAATTATACAAACATGACCTATAGATGAATTGGCATTGATTTGTGTTCTTAGAATTGATTTATGTTAGCTCAAGAACAAAAACCCTAAAGGGGCCGAAAACCCTAACAATGGTGGTTTCATAAACCTGCAATGAAACTTCAATTAAATCACCCAGAATCAATCAATAACTTCATACAAACACAAAGCAATGAACAAAAGTTATTAAAATCCAGCCAATGTTTAGAATCGAAAATCAAAAAATTCATGAATGTGATGAATCAGATTATGCATATGAGGGTGATTTTGATGCTTTTGATGGCAGGGATTGGTTTAAGGATGTCCAAGGAATCATTCCATGTCTTAAAAATACCTTAAAAGCTCTTGTATAGTGGAAACCGAATTTGACTTTTTGTGAGGTTTTTTTGAAAATATGAACTTACTCTTGAGGCCAGAATTTCGTGTCCTTGTACATTAGGTTATGATGTATACTTATAATAGAATGGATTTAGGTCAGAAAAGTGGATCATTGTGTGAAAGATTTGATCAAAAAAAATTGAAAAAGATTAAGCTTTAAAATTCAAATATTCTTGCATAAACCCTTTCTATTTCAAGCCAATCACCATTATTTTTGTATCATTCTGATCCATATTGCATTCATGATTTTCTAGAAGCTCAATCTCTTTTAAATATTTGATTTTTCTATTTTATTTTAATTTAAAATGATTTTAAATGAATTAAATCAAAATAAATAAAATAAAATGATGAAAAAATCTGAATTTTAGAGACTTGGGTCGTGCATGAAGTATTGGTATGGATTGGATCATCATATGGCAAGCCCATTTAGAAAAAATTGGTTTTAAACCTCCATTTTCTTCATAAACCAACCAAAAATTTCCCAACTTTGCAAGGGCAAAAATCCTTCAATTTTAATGCTATGAGGGTGTTCTTGGACATTTTGGAAAGCTTGAAGAGTCCTCTAACCAACCCCACTGGTTTCATGTCCATATCATTTACCATTCTCAAGTTATGCCCTTTTGAAGTTGTTGACTTTCAAAAGGACCTATAATGTCTTAGCTCATACCTTCCAAATGAAGCATTTTTGGGCTTGGCTTGTGAGACACAAAGTTGTAGAGAATTCAATTTCATTCAAAATGAGCTTTGGATGGAGAATTGGTGATGAAGTATATGAAAGTTATGGCTGGTCAAAGTTCAGTTGACTTTTCCTGAGAAAACCCTAATTTAGAAACCTCTGATTCTTGATGATCTGAAATCTCCTTGATGAATCATGATCAACCCTTGATCAAATGATGAATTTTACTTCATATACTTGATGTTGGCAAAAAATCATGAAGTTTGACTTTGGTTTGACCATAGTTGACCTCAGTTTGACTTTTTAACTGCTTTGACTGATTTTGACTTATCTGATCATCTGACTGAGCAAACCTTTGAGAAAAGTCTTGAAACTTGTCATGGGGATTCTTACACACATATAAGATGTTATGAAACTCTCTTGAAGTCTTGGAAGTCCATTTAGCCTGATTAAAGTCAAAACCCTAGTTTTAGATGCACTGCTTAGGAGGTGCATTGTCTGAGGGAATTGTCAACTCTTCTGACTATTTGTGAACTTTGTGAACCTTGTGAACCATCATAAGATGTCTTGTGAACCTTGTGAACCTCATGGGAGGTCTTGTGAACCTCATAAACCTTCTTAGCACACAAAGTCTTGTATTGTGAGGGCAAATTTTGGGGTGCAATAGCTGCCCCTGTTCAATTTTCTGAAACCTGAGGGGTTAGATTGGTATATGTGCCAGTCGTGACCTGGAAGGTTGAAGGGGATTGAACACAAAAGCCCAAAAATTTGCACTCACCGGTGCGTAGAGTGATACTGATGACTAGTTGAATATGCTTGAGTGGGCTTAAAGATGCCACTTGGAGAAAAGCTCTTCAGATACATTTCTTGGAGGATATAGCAGTCCAAAATATGAAGATATAATGATAGCTTTCAGGAAGATAAACAACGTCCCGAGGTAGTAGTATGCTTTCAGAAGGATAAACAACATTCTGAGGTGATGATATGCTTTCAGAAGGATAAACAACATTCTGAGGTGATGATATGCTTTCAGAAGGATAAACAACGTTCTGAGGAAATGATATGCTTTCAGGAGAATAAACAACGTCCTGAGGTATAAGTATAACTTTTGGGAAGATAAACAACGGCCCAATAGTCATGATATGCTTTCAGGAAGATAAACAACGTCCTGAGGAAATGATGTAACCTTTGGGAAGATAAACAACGGCCCAAAGTAATGATATGCTTTCAGGAGGATAAACAACGTCCCGAAGTAATGATATGCTTTCAGGAGGATAAACAACGCCCCGAGGTGGTGGTAATAGCTTTCAGGAAGGTAAACAACGTCCTGAGGTAGTGGTATGCTTTCAGAAGGATGAACAACATTCTGAGGGAATAATATGCTTTCAGGAGGATAAAAAACGTCCTGAGGATGTGATGATAGCTTTCAGGAAGATAAACAAAGTCCCAAGGAAATAGTATGCTTTCAGAAGGATAAACAACATTCTGAGGAAATGATATGCTTTCAGGAGGATAAACAACGTCCTGAGGTAATAGTATGCTTTCAGAAGGATAAACAACATTCTGAGGGAATAGTATGCTTTTAGGAGGATAAACAACGTCCTGAGGTAGTGATGTAACCTTTGGGAAGATAAACAACGGCCCAAAGTTAAGATATGCCTTCAGGAGGATAAACAACGTCCTGAGGAAATGATATGCTTTTAGGAGGATAAACAACGTCCTGAGGAAATGATAACTTTTGGGAAGATAAACAACGGCCCAATAGTCACAAATTGTTAATGAAGACTGTCTGCTGGAGAATTAACCTGAAAACAAGGTAGCATTCTGTATGGTAATATTAGTTTATGCATTATGTATGCATGTATAATATGATGCACTTAAGTAATGTATTATGTATTTATGTATATGTATGTCATGATGTAAATGATGTATGTATGAATCATGCAGCCTGACACGTCTGGATATCTTCGTATAACAGCTGCTGGCCTGGGAAAATAAATCCCGATTCGTTGCTGAAGAATATGGGGAACTTGTTCCCGTCTTGTCAGATAATATATATAACCTCCCGTCTTCGTTTTGATAGTAGGGTATGCATAACCTCCCGTCTTCGTTCGTCGTACTCCTATTGGAGGAATAAATTCCCGATTATCCGTATGAGGATAAAAGAGATGGATATAAATTCCAGGGGAGATGTGACTTTATGAAGATGGATTTGTCCTACTGGGGATTTGTAACTGTCTTGTAGAGATGAACCGACGAAGCTTCGTTGAAATCCTTCCCTCGTTCGTCTTAGTAAATACTATTACTGCATTTTCATGCATTTTTGGTAAACATCAATCATATTAAGCATTTATGCATTTCTGGTAAACATCAATCATATTCAAAAGCATACATACATTCAAACACAACCAATGGACGTTTCGCTTATGTAAATAGGGTAAAAGTAAATCTGGATTCAAAGATTTTATTTATATCAAAAAGTGACCTATACATAGGTAGGTTTGTACAAGGAGACAGAAATCCTAGTAAGAGGAATTTGTCATAAAAGTTTTACAAAACAAAGAAAATCAGCTATGTGGGAAATAATCCTATTGAGTTTCAATTCTACTATTGCCATTATCTTCAAGTATCTCATCTTCTGCTGTCGAGACGGAAACGATTGGATTGAGCTTTATCCGTTCGAACTTGAGTAAGTAACACAACTGGTTGCAGTTTCATGGGTGATCCAAATGAGACATAGTCATACGCTTTAATCCCTAACTTTTGCCTGGATTTCCCTTTCAGGTTTTCAATCCACCGGGATACCCTTTTTTGCCCAAGCCGCCTTTTCAGGTTTTCGACTTGCCGGGTGTACATCTTTTTTTTTTATATATATATCCCTAATTTTTGCCCAAACCCTTTTGGTTTGCCGGGATGCCCTTATTTTTGCCTAGGCCAGTCAACCTAGCGGGTCTCTTTTATGCGTAGTATTTTTTAACTATGTCTGCGTTTACAGGCTGTGGGAAATCTTCACCATCCATAGTGGTAAGTATCATGGCACCTCCTGAGAATACTGTTTTAACCACAAATGGCCCTTCATATGTAGGAGTCCACTTGCCCCTAGAATCACCCTGTGGTAATATGATACGCTTGATTACCAAGTCACCAGCCTGATATACCTTTGGCTTAACCCTCTTGTTAAAAGCTTTGATCATTCGTTTTTGGTACATCTGGCCATGACAAACTGCTGCTAACCTCTTCTCATCAATCAAATTTATCTGGTCAAGTCGAGTCCGAATCCACTCATCTTCATCCAAGCCTGCCTCCTTCATAATTCTTAAGGAGGGAATCTGAACTTCAATGGGCAGAACTGCTTCCATACCATAGACTAAGGAGAATGGGGTTGCCCCTGTTGAAGTACGTATTGTGGTACGTGTAAACACCCCAAATTTGCCCTCACCCATTCACACCATGGCTTGTGATCTCTTCATATGCATAAACTCAATCATAGCATCTCATACCACATTTTTGATTCACTGCATTGGTTCAAAGTCATCTGCATCCAGGGTTTGTGATCTGAGCAGTCCAAGAGCTTTTTGAGCCACTCCAAAGGTCATCAATCACTTCAAAGGGGTCCATGTATGTTCAAGCATCATATTATATCCTTTCAAGGTCAAGAATGTCAAGGAATCACAAGAACTGAGAATGGCATGGAAGCAGAGCCAGGTTTAACTGCACAGATGACCTAGAATTAGGGTTTTGGTTTCAAAGGGCATAACTCCAAATTTTTTGGTCATTCTTGTTTCTATTGGTCTCTATATGGTATAGGGATCATGCATATCAATTTTCATGAAGAAATTCCATGGGGAAGTCATTTGATCAAGAGTTGACTTTTTGAGCAAGCCAGTGCAAAATCAGGGCATCTGAGGCCCCCAATGACCCAACCAAAGGGTGTTCTTCATCATTTTGATTGTGTATGATCTTTATTTGATCATGGAAGATGTTATAAGTTCACAAAATTGAAGAATTTCAAGCCATTTGCAAAGTTGACTTTTTGGGAAAGTTGACTTATAATGAAAATTGCCATTTTGGGAAACTTTTTCAACCCTTGCTTTTTGATTCAAAAATGCTTCAAATGAAAAAACTTTGGTCATGAAAGTTGTAGAATGGATCATTCCCTTTTCAAAAAGTACAAGAACTTGACCTAATTCATTTTGGATCAAAAGTTATGGTTTGTCAAAGTTGGCTAAAATCACATAATTTGAAGTTTTCTACCAAAGAGGCATTTTGCAAAATGGCATGATCAAGTGTTCTAAAGGCCTCAAATGTGTACAAATTCTTCACAATGTGATCACATGACCTCTAAAATTCAGAATGGGCCAAAGAACTTTGCATTTTGATGCCTTGAATCTCAAGAATTTCCAAAGGGGCCAAACCTTGTGAAAATTGCAAAACATGTCACAAACCTTGATCAACTTGCTGAATCATCTCATAAACAATTCCATGGTTCTCCCTAAACTCAGCTGAACCAAGACAAGCCAAAAAGCAAGTTGTACCATTGCCCATACCTCAAGTACAAATCAAGTTGACATTTTGGCCAAAGACCCATACCAATCACAATAGGCCAGCACCCACTCTCTGACCTATCACACTTGTTTATACAATTCAAAAGCAAGCCAAAGCACACAACACTTCACACTGAAACACACCCCAAGCCCTAGTTCCAAGTTTATGCTCCATTTGCAAAACTCTTCGAAACTCATCACACAAGCTGCAAACACACAAACAAACTTCACCATTGATCTCCACATGCTTCACTGATCACAAACCACCCATCACCTTGCCCTAAAAGGCCCTGAATCAAAAACACGATTTCAACACACCCTTGACCTGAGCTTCTGCCAACTTTCTCTAGAGGCCATATAAACTCCAACTAGGTGTCAAAAGCTTCTAAGGAGGATCATTGGGACTTGTTTGAGCCAAAGAAACAGCCAGAAAGCTCCTGAATCGAAAGCTCAATCTCAGGTAGCATGATGAACAAATTTTCCAGAACTTTAATTTATTGTTAGAATGTTGTTCTGTATGTTGCCCTGATCATGGGGATCTATTTATTTTTGAAAATGAGCCAGAAACAGGCATGTTATGATGTTCTGAAAGTTTGACCTGAAAACTTCTTTGATTCGATTCGTGTTTGTGTTGGAAGTTAAACATGATTTTGTGCTTGATTCGTGTTTGGGGTGGGTAGAGGATGAATTCTGGAGAGTTAGAGCTTTTGAAATGGCCTGGAGAGTGAGATTGAGTTTTTGGTTGGCCGGAGAAGACGACAGGAACAGTGTTCCGGTCGTCTGAAAGTGATTAGGGTTAATTAATTAGGGTTTAGTCTTAATTACGTGAATTTGAATGCTGGCCGTCCAGATGCGCGCCTAGTCAATTCCCGCGTGTTCCAGTTTAAACCTCAGCCCTTGATTCTGTTGACTTTCTCATTTTTCAGTTTAAATTCATTTTATTTTATTTGTTTCATATTTAATTTGTACAATTTATTAAAAATAGCAAAACATCTTTAAAAATTCTGAAATTTTTTGTCAAAGGTTCAATTAATTTTCAGAAACCAAAAACATTTTTATTTTTATTTTTTGCATTAAAAAATATTTTTAAACCATTTAAAAGTTTATTTTTAATTAATTAATGAGAATTAATTAATTAAAAATACTTTTAGGTATTTAAAAATCACAAAAAAATTCATGAAACATTTTAAATCATTTAGAAGCATTGTCCAACTCTCAAACCAAATTTCTTTTTTGATCTTGATGTCTTTTGACAATTTTCAATGGAATTAATTTCATTTCAAGGCATTATTTTGATCCAATCTTCAAAAATTCATTTCTGCCCAGCCTTTAAGAGTTGGACATTGATTCTTCTTGCATTGCATCTTGCATAACATGTAGTTTATAGGATTAAAATGGCATGATTTGATCTTGCATTTCCTATTTGTTTTGCATTTTTCTTGACAAGGTACCTTAAAACCCTAGCAATCTTAAGAAATTCATAACCCTCATTAGGTTAAGAGTTAGAACCCCTCCTTTGGGCAGTGAGTTTGTATAGGTTTAGGGTTCCTTTGAGTGCATTTTCAAATTTTTACCATGATGTTTGCTTCTGGTTTTGGATTTTGTTTTGTGTATTGATCATAAACCCTAATTTGGGCTTTCATTTGCATCCATCTTCCATTTGTTTGCATACCATGACTTGCCATGACATTTTGTGCATCCATTTGATTCATAATACATCTTAGGACATGTTAGAATCATGTGTGATCATTGCATCTTTCATTTTCCATATTGTATGTCATTTGCATTTCATAACTTTTCATGTATGTCCATGGTCCTAAGCATGCCTCATTTGCATCCATATGCTTGTATGATCATTCTCATGCCTTGCCTCATGTTTGCATCATCTCTTAGCATCCTCAACATCATACTCATGCTTCTGGTTTTGGTTTGCATCATGCCATTTCATCTCATTTTGCATTGCATTGCATTTCTTTCACTAACTTTTCAGGTGGTAAGTAACTTTGAGAAGTGAATTTGCCTTCACTTCTCACAATCTCTTTTCATCTCTCTTATGCACCATTGCTGCATTTTATCTTGTGTTTGAGATTGAGCTTGCTCATTCTTCTTCATCTTACTTTCTTTCTTCAAGTGACTTGTCTTCTTAAATGAAGCAAGTTACTTTGCTTCTCTTTGCTCCTTTCATCTGCTTCCTGGTGGTTTCTCTGAAGATCTTTCTTGTAAACCTCACAAACCCTAGGAATAACCAAGCATGACAATAATTAGGGTTTTGATTAGTTCCCCATTTAGATTTTACCTTTGTGTCTCATTGAGTCCTCTCTTCTCACCTCATAATCAAGGACTAAACCCTAAAGGCTTTAAGGCTTTGTGATTAAGCTTATGCCTGCATCCTTCTATTAGGATGGAGTGTATAACTTTAATCCTAAGTGTTAAACCCTTAATGTGTTTAAATCCTTTAATCAATTCACTTAATAATCATCAAGACATCAAGCTTGTAACTTGGGCCTTGCATTAGGGTCCTAATTCTTCCTTAATTGGTTAAGAAGGACTAACCCTAGTGTTAATGGACAAGTCCCCCTCAAGTTGTCTTACCAATCATAAAATTCACTTCTTCATCTTATCATTAATTAAAATACATATAATAAAGGCTTTGTTATGTCATGAAGTTAATCCCTAATCATGGATTAAGTTGAGGAGCTTTCCTCAGCTTAAACATTCTCATCTATCATCCTTCTATTAGGATGGTGTAATGAGTCTGTTTAATTCTTGATTATGGCTTAATCTCATTACTTAACACTAAACAAAAACAACAAAAAACATCTAAATAATCACAAGTAGGTTAATGATCTTAATCCTACATCATGGTGATTAAGTGTGAGAAGCTGACTTCACACTTAAGGCATTCTCATTACCCCTAATCAGAGGGAAGATGTGATGAGTTTACTAAATCCATTGGTATAGGCTTAAACTCATTAACTTATGCCAAACTTCAAAAAGCAATAAAAGACTGAAAATACAAAAACAAAAAATAATCGTCTCCTTCGGGATTCTTTTCTCATCTCACTCACTCACAAACGAGAACTAGCTTCTTCCGTCTAATGCAAGACAGTTTGCACCTGAGCCAGACAGGTCATACACTTGAGCATAGATAAGTAAGCAGTTCACAAGTCAATCTTCCTTTCAGTCTCTTTGGGTCGAACTACGGTGTTCTGACTTCCTCATTGCACGAGAGGATACGTAGGCATAACTTAACAGTTATCGAACAAAAGTCTCTGTATATCCCCCCTCTTTCTAGCATCATTTTCTTAGCCTCTTTATCATGAGCATTTCACTCTTGCCCTTACACTGACACCATACATATCACACTTCACTTCTTTTACACTGACACCTGCACATCCTTTTCCAGCTCTCTATACACAAATTGCACTGACACTACCCCTTTAAAACACAAATCTTTTAAGCGTGGATCCCGTCGAGTACGGCGGACAATCTGGGTGCTAATACCTTCCCAGGTTGTAACCAACCCCCTTTCTCAGTTTCTCTGGTTCGCAACCGTCTTATCCATATCTTTTCCTAGGTTTATGCAGCATTACCTTTCCTCCGGGATAAAAATGCCTAGCTGGCGACTCTTTCTTTCTCATGAGTTCACTCCTGTGTGTTCTCATATCCCTTTCGCCGACCGTTCGCGTCTGTACCCCTTTCTGACCTTAGGCGTCATTTTGGTGGGAGCGACAGCTTGGCGACTCTGCTGGGGACCCTTATACTGTAACCAGGGCTTCTGGTTCTTTTTGTGGGTTCCTCCTAGCGCTTGTTTGATTTGTGTTTACTGGGGTGTTATGTGCTATTTGTGTTTGTATATTTGCTTTATTTACTGCTTTATGTACAGTTATTTATTGCTTTCTTCTCAGCTTTATATACATCATACTGTCATGCTGTTTTGGCTGGATCTGGTTTTGTTGCTTTGATGGGTGGGTGTTCTATTGAGAGTTTAAGGTCCTATACCTGGGACCTGAGTGACACCTAGGCTAGAGTGGTTCATGTTCTTTCCCATTCCATTTCGGTCTGGTGCGGGAATATGAAACACGGTTCAGATATGGGTTTCTTCTTGAGAACTCTGTGCTACAGATCTCCTGTAGTGCTAGGGCTATCTGGGAAGCCTGCTAAGTCTGGATGACCTTTATTATGACCTTCAAAAACTGAGGTGAATTAGAGGAGGATCTTTTATGGTTATTGTAAACACTGTACCTCCGGGTTAGAAGTGTTTACACTTCTCATAACTGATCCAAGTCTGAGGATCCTTGTTCTAGAACATCACCTGTGAGGGGGTTGGGCTGTTTACAGGTTTGCAGGTACCCTTGACCTCAGCATACCCTGTTACTTGTTTGATTAAGAGTACTCCACTTTGGACAGTTCTCGTAATTTTAACCATGGACATGTGACTCTTTATTTGAGTCCCCTACCTTGGTTACTGGACTTTTGAACCTCCATCTGGACTTCTTAGACATACATGGACTTATATCAAGGCAGCTAATCAGATCCAGCTTGATCACAAACCCTTGCATATCATTTGCATACATCATCATTGCATCATTTAACATTTGCTTATTTGTTTTTCAGGGTATCCACATCATATTTGGCTTGGTTTTGACCCCTTCATCTGCATAGACCTATCTTCATCAGTATCTGCTTCAGCTATCTGCATCAGCACCTGTCTTCAGTCCTTCATCAGCATTTGTCTCAGCTCTTCATCAGCAGACATGGCACCCAAGAAGAGCAACATCTCATATCATTTCTTTGAGCCTGAGCTGACTGGCATCAGGAAGGTCCAGGCCCTTATCACTCCAGACCATATACCACTATTCAGAGAACATCATGGAGGCATCCTTGACATGGTTATGGATTTGGACCCTTCTCAGAGGAGCCTGATTCACACTTGCCTACAGTTCTATGATCCTCCTTTGAGATGCTTCACCTTCCAGAATTTTCAGTTGGGACCCTTGTTGGAAGAGTACTCATCACTGATTGGTGTACCTGTCAGGGGTGGTGTCCCCTTCAACCCTGAGATGGCTTTTCCCAGTAATGAAGAAGTGGCAAAAGCACTGTATCTGGAACCTATACTGATTGAGCAGAACATGACAGCAAAGGCTGGAATCTCTGGTCTACACTTGGATTTCTTGACTTCTCAGGCTATCCTGAAGGCCTCCCTGGGAGAATGGAAGGCAGTCTGTGCATTGTTAGCCCTCAGCATATATGGGGTGATACTTTTTGCAGATGAGCCTAAGTTTATTAGCAAGAATGCCATTCATCTTTTCATTCTGAGGAACCCAGTGCCCACCTTACTGGGAGATTTCTACTACTCTGTTCACCAAAGGAATGAAAAGCAAAGAGGAAGGTTGGTGAGATGCTGTGCTCCCCTGTTCCATACCTGGCTGCTCAAACACTTGCCCAAGACTGATGCCTTCTTGAATCCTCACCAACAGAAGAATTGGGCTAGGAGACTTGTTGCTTTGACCTCAGATGACATCAGGTGGTGCACCCAGAGCACCAAGGGCAGGGACATCATTACTAGTTGTGGGCAGTTCCCCAATGTACCTTTGATAGGAGTGAAGGGTTGCATCAACTACAACCCTTTGCTATTCAAAAGACAGTTGGGCTATGCTCTGGTTCACCCTCCAAGAGTACAAGACTTGGCTGAAACCCTTTATTGTGAGATTAAGCCTAATCTAGCTGTTGTCAGGCAAGCATCCTGGGCTTGGGACAATATTCAGACCAAAGGGGTAACCATTCTTGGGAGATGCAACAATGTGGCCTCAGCACACTATTATGAGTGGTCTCATGCAAGGGCTCAACTTTCTAGGATGCCCTTCACCATTGAGGATGCACCTGGACCATCCACAACACCACCTCCAGCCACTGTCAGCCTGGAAGAGTTTGAGAAGCTGAAAGAAAGGAATGAGAATCTGTCTGAAGCCCTGAAGAGAACCCTCTGGGAGAGGAGTGATGGTCGTCTAGACATTGAAAGGTTAGAAAAGCTTAAGGTGGAGCATCTAGCCAGGATTGAGAAGTCAGAGGACTACATCAAAAAGTCAAGGGCAGGGGAACAGATTTTGAAGAATGCCTGTAAAGAGGCTCAGTTCCAGAGGGCTAGGACTGATCTCTATCTGAAAGAAAGCCAAGCTAGGTGGGTCAGAATCACTGAAGCTCGCACTCAGGAAGATAAGAGAACTCAGGACAGGATTGAGCAGTTGGAGGCTAATGCAAAGGAGCAACAGGAAGCCCTGCTAGCAGCCCAGAAAGAGATCTCAGAATTGAAGCTTAGGGCTGGTGTGAAGAGGTCAAAGGACCAAAGCAGGCACAGGAAGCTAACCACTGGTATCACCACCAGGAATCTTCTTATCAGAAACCTCACAGAGCATCCAGCTGACCCTGTAACTGAAGCACTTCTGAAGGAAGTTAAGGAGGATGAGTTTGGTCTTGGTGTCTGACTTTTGCTTGTTGTTTCTTTCATTTCATGTACTTTTCTTTTTTGTTGTTTTTTTTGACCCCTCAGAGGGCATATGTTGTAAAAAACAAGCTATGTATTGATTCACCATCTGTAATATATTCATTAGTTTGTTTTATCTGAGTTCTTTTTCTATCAAGCAACATCAAAGCATCTTCCTCAGGGGTCTGGAAAGGTCAAAACCAAATGCCAAGTCGGATACCTTGGAAACAAATAAGCATACTGCATTGCATACTGACCTTTGTTTTATTTTGTAGGTTTTGTTTTGTCTGTAAACTAACTCTGTTGTGATTCAGGAACTATTGCTCGCTGTCGGGTGTTCCCACTCAATCGTCCGCACAGATATCCCACTCGCAACAACCTTCCGGGTATACAAATGGACCAAGTACAGCAGGACCTTACAGAAGTCAGGACTCAAATGGCCAATGAGAGGCTAGAAATGAGAAACCAGATGACCCAGTTTATGGAAGTGATGAATGGCCTGGCTCAAAGCCAAGAAAGATTAAGGGCATTAGTAGAAAGGCAGACCCAAGAAGACCCCCACCTAGGGACTGGTGGAACAAGCAACAATGAGAGGGTACAACCTCATGTGAATCCACCAGTGTATGGCCCCCATCTTCATCCAGAGATCAACATCCCTGCTAATGTACAAGGGAATACTACTGCGGCCAGAGTATTACAAGAAGACCCCCAAGAGGATCAATTCACTATGATGGGAGCTGGGGATGAAGCCTATGACAGAAGGCTAGATGAAATTGCTGAGAAATTGAGATCTCTGGAGTCTCAAAATTCCCTGGGCTTTGATGTCATGGACATGGGTTTAGTGGACGGGGTGAGGATTCCTCACAAGTTTAAACCCCCGTGCTTCGAGAAGTACAACGGAACTTCCTGTCCACGAACCCACTTACAATCCTTTCTGGGGAGGCTGAAGGCATACACCATGGATGAGAAACTATGGATGTTTTACTTTGAAGACAGTTTGACAGGGGCTTCAAGGGAATGGTACTCTCATTTGACTAGAGCAACCATCAGATGCTGGAAGGACCTAGCAGAGGCCTTCATCAGACAGTACCAGTACAACTTGGACATGGCTCCTAACAGGACCCTCCTGATGGGAATGTCTCAATCATCCAGGGAAAGCTTCCGGGAATACGCCCAGAGGTGGAGATAGCTTGCTGCTGCTGTCCAACCACCCATGTCGGAAAGGGAAATGGCCGACATGTTTATGAACAGCCTTCAAGGGACATATATTGACAGGCTAGCTGCCTTTTCTTCCACCAGCTTCGCTGACGTAGTCATAGCTGGAGAAAGAATTGAAAGCCTATTAAAGATGGGCAAGATTTCTGACAATGGTGCAAGCTCGTCCAGCAACCCCAGAAAGCCTTTTGTGGGGCCTAGAAGAACAGGTGAGACTAATGCTATTCATGCCAGCAGGGGCAGACCTCAATATGTTCATAGGTCAGTGGCAGCTGTCATTATTCCCGCTCCAATTCCTCAGCAACCAGCATATCAACCACAGCAACAATCCCATTACCAGCAACAAAATCAGTATCCGCCTCAGAGGAACTACAACAACACCAGCAGCAAAAATCAACAAAGACCTTTTCAACAGAGACCATCTCAGGCCAATAGGGTGATTGATCCAATCCCTATGCCTTATGCCACTCTATTGCCACAGCTCCTGAAGCTCAACTTGGTTGAGTTAAGGACGTTAGCACCACCAGATCCTTCCAGTCTTCCCAGAAATTATGACGCCAACGCCAGATGTGCTTTTCACTCCAATGCACCTGGCCACAGTACAGAGAAATGCAGAGCCTTACAAATGAAGGTACAGGACCTAGTGGATTCCAAAGCCCTAAACTTTGCACCCCCGCCAAATGTCAACAAGAACCCCATGCCCAACCATGGAGGACCGAGGATCAATGCTATTGAGGAAGATAAGCCGTCTTTCTTAATAACCAGTGTTGGGCAGATCCGGACACCCCTGGTAGAGATTAAAGCTCAACTCCTAGAATGCCAGATATTCCCCGGGTGTGAGCTCGGGTGCGGTTATTGCAACATTTCGGTAAATGGGTGTGATAACTTGAGAAACGGCATAGATGGTCTTATCTAGAGTGGCCTACTTCAAATCACAACATCAACACCTTCAAATCCAGCAATCTCTTTGGCAACAATTCCCGAGTCTCCTACAACTGCAACAACAGTCAGTCCAAGCAATTCATCAGCACTATCAACAATGACTCCGTCCATCATATCAGCAAACCATACGTCAACAAACATTCCTTCTACAACATCAGCACCCCTTTATTCAGAGTCTTCTACAACGCCAACAGACATCTCGGCAGTCACCATCTATTATGATCCGTCCTATGTTCCACCTAACAACAATTTTCAACAACAAACGGTGGCATCCCCTTCCAGGTCACCGGTTACCATCTACTACGATCCGCACACTATTTCAACACCCTCCTCTGCTGCAGTCAGTCTGGTTACCATCACGGTACCTGGACCAGTTCCATATGAAAGCAGTAATTCCATTCCTTGGTGAAATTCTGTAATGAGATGTCCTAAGAGATGTTCCAACACTTAATAGAACATTTGACAAATTTAACCAAAAACTTAAACAGCAGGAAAAATAAACAACACAGAAGTTTGTTAACCCAGTTCAGTGTATAACCACACCTACATCTGGAGGCTACCAAGCCAGGAGGAAATCCACTATTAGTAATATTAATTCTAGACTTAAACCACCCTGTTTAATCTATCACTTAATACTTACCCAATGCAATTTCTACCTAAGACTCACTTAGATAAGAGTACCCTACTCACTCCCCCTCAATCACCCAGTGATCAAGTTTACAAGTTTACAGAAATTGAAGACATCCTTCAAACAATATAGCTTGATCTTACTTCACAGTTTCAATCAAGTCACAAATGCACTTTTGCTTAAAAGCTCATAAAGTGGTACATAAAAAACAACCTGCTATTAAAACACTAGACACCCTATTTAGTCTTCTGAAATTCGTACTCAATTCTATGAGTTTCTGTTGTTTAAATAGGTATCTGAATTTTGGGCTTTCTGTAGAATGATCCAGCCCTAATGTGCAGCAACTGTCACCTTGAATTTAGGGTTTGTTACCTCCTATATTCTAGGTGCATTAGGTCTTCTGTTTTAATATGAATCTTCAATTTAAAACTCCCTACAGATGCGCCTTGTTCTGTTTTTATCCAGCATTAATTAATTCCAGATAGTTCTCCTTAAATATCTCTGATTTGTTAATCAATAATTAATTCTGGTAGCAGGTCTGAGATGTCTCAACATCTGTTGGGACATCCTGAAAAACTGAACTTAATTTATTCACACAATGTCCCAACATCTGATGAGACATCCTGAAATAAATTCACATACTCTGTTTGATAATGTCCCAACATCTGATAGGACATTCTGAACTGAATTTAACATTTCTTGTTTGGTCAAAAATTCTGCCAATTCTTAAACATCTACAAACTCCCCCTTTGGCTAATTTTTGGCTAACATCTTTCCTGGTTTTCAGAGTGCAGCAGAAGTTCTTTTTATCAGAGTATATCATTACTTTTCTGTTGATTCTTATTTGAGATTACTCCCCCTCAAACAAATATGTGTCCAGTCTTGTTGCAACAGAAATACACACTTATTCAGTTCAGGCAGAGACAAACAGATTTCATTCATTTAAACAGCAATTACATTTGATGTTATTTGATGTTGTTTGATGTTGTTCTCCCCCTTGGTAGACACAAAATTAGGGGCCAAAGAACTATTATTCAGAATTACTAATCATTGCTGTCATTACAAATGCCTCACATACAAAGATCACTCAGATTCATCACTCTCAGTTGCTTCTTCCACTTCAGTGTCTTCATCTTTATCAGCTTCACTTTCAGCTTCACTGTCTTCACCAGATGCAGCATTCTGATCTTCTTCACTTTCCAACCTCTTAATTATTTCCTCCAGCTTCTTCTTTCTAGCTTCAAGCTCTTTGCAGGTGCACTTTAGCTCAGCAATTAATTCTTTCTTGGAGATTGGATTCTTAGCAGAGGAGGGACCAGCAGATGTCCCAGCAGGTGTTTCAACATCTGCAGCATGGTGACTGAGAAATAATTTGTAGTGAAAAGCCAGGGGGCTCTCTCTCTTGCAGACAATGTCCTTCTCAGTTAAAATTCCAGGGTATTGACTTAGAACAATACCACACAGCAATGATGGAAAAGCTATTGGTAGCTTTGTTGCAGTAGAGATTGCATGCTTCATAGTCTGATCAAAAATATATTCTCCATAATCCATCTTGGTTTGAGTCCCCACAGCAAAGATGAATCTGGCCAGACCAGTTGAGATTGATGAAGTGTGGTTGGTAGGCACCCAGTTTGCAGTTCCAATCCTGTTAAGCATGGCATACTTTCTAGTAAGCATGCTCACAGAGAGCTTTCCCTTCACAGGCCAAGCTTTGACCTGATTTGCAGTGATCACCTTACAGATTTGATTATCTGTTTTCCCTAGCTCATTGGGTCCATCTGTGTCCCTTCCTAGATACTGATTAATGATTTGGGGAGAGAACTCAACACACTTACCTCTTACAAATACCTTTCTGAACTCTGAGGACTTACCATTTGAGCAATCCTCCTGAAGATTCACAATGAACTCTTTGACAAGAAGTTCATAGCAGGGAGAGAACTCTGAGACTGTCTTGAATAGTCCTGCAGCAGAGATTAGGTCAATGAGTTCTGTGCACTCAAGTGCATTGCTGCTTAGTTCTCTTTCCAAAGCAACCCTTCTTTGGTACACATATTTCCATCTGTTGACACTGGAGACATGATGGAAGGATATATTGTCCAAGGGAGCTTCTGGAACAACAGTTGAAGCTCTAGTTGGTGCTGGTTTCTTCTTGGGAGGAGATGTTGGGACATCTGATCCAACATCTGAATCTGATGGTGTTGCAGCTTTTCTCTTCTGAGTTTGAACCTTGCTCCATGGTTTTGCTGGACCAAAGGTAGCTTTAGCTTTGCCTTTCTTTGGACTAGCCTTCTTAGTCTCAGGGATGACAGGTTCAGCTCGTATCTTTCCTTTCCTGGACCTTAGTCTTTTAGCAATGCTGGGTTTCACAGATGATATGATCTCTGCATCAGAATCCTGTTCCAGATTGACTATTGGAGGGGATTGAGCAGTCTCCTCATCAGCTTGTTGATCAGTAGAAGATTGATCTTCATTTGAGTCTTTAGCCTGTTCCATAGAAACTTCTTTATCACTTTCACTTGAGACCTCTTTCTTGTCCTCAGTCTGTTCAGTATCAGCATCAGATGAGTTTGCTTTCTCATCTGCATATGTTCCAACATCCGTTGGGACATCTTGTTCTGCAGCAGTGTTCTTTGTATCTTGAGCAGGTTCTTCTTGAGGTGCAGGAATGGTGTTCAAGGGAACAGAGATTCCTTTCACTACTCTTTGTTCAGAGAAAACTTGGTTGACAATCTCCTTGATGGAATCATCAACATATTTGGAGTATTTAACATGTGAAGGAATTTCTTTAGCTTTGCTTCTGATTTGATCTTTACCTCTTTTTGGTGTTCTTGCCTTCTTAGTGTGAGAGGCATTTCCCCTGAGCTCGTCTAATGGTGTTGATTGCATTGGCACCATAGAAATAGGAGTGGCATGAACCACGTCTTCCTGTTTGAGAACTTCTTCAGCTGTTTTAGGGTTTTGAGACATTGTAGAGGAAGAAGGATGAACAGCTTTAGGGTTTATGATTTCTGAAGGATTACTAGTTAATGTGATTCGCTTGTGATGGTGTGATGAGACTCTTGATAGCTGCTTATAAGTAATTACTAAGTAAGTAGCCGTTACAGTCCAAATGATTAGGAATGAAATTCCCAAGGATCTAGTCCAGACTAGCTTTGCCATCTGGAACTTATGCCATGCAATGTCATATGACATGTTGGCACATCTCATTAACTGCTAGATATCACATAAACAGATTCCAAGTTTGCCCCTTAAGTTCTCAAATTGTGTAGCATCCAATGCCTTGGTAAAGATATCAGCTAACTGCAGATCTGTAGCTACATGCTCCAATGAAATCACCTTTTCTTCTACAAGATCTCTGATGAAATGATGTCTGATATCAATATGCTTTGTCCTGCTGTGTTGGATAGGATTTTTAGATATGTTGATTGCACTTAAGTTGTCACAGTACAATGTCATGACATCCTGTGGGACATTGTACTCAGTGAGCATCTGCTTCATCCAAACCAACTGAGAACAACTGCTACCTGCTGCTATGTACTCAGCTTCAGCTGTAGATAAGGATACACAATTCTGTTTCTTACTGAACCAAGAAATCAGATTGTTTCCTAGAAAGAAGCATCCTCCTGAAGTGCTTTTTCTGTCATCAGCACTTCCTGCCCAATCAGCATCACAGAAGCCAGTGAGAATTGGTTTGCACCCATGAAAGTACATTATGCCATAGTCACAAGTACCATTAACATATTTAAGGATTCTCTTGACTTGATTGAGATGACTGACTTTTGGATCAGCTTGATATCTTGCACACACTCCTACTGCAAATGCTATGTCTGGTCTGCTTGCAGTTAAGTATAACAAGCTTCCAATCATGCTTCTATATAAACTTTGATCTACATTCTCACCCTTTTCATCTTTAGTCAGCTTTAAATGTGTAGGAGCAGGAGTTCTTTTATGAGAAGCATTTTCCATTCCAAATTTCTTCACTATGTTCTTGGAGTACTTGCTTTGTGAGATGAACATTGAGTCTTCCATTTGCTTAACTTGCAGACCAAGAAAATAGGTTAATTCACCTACTAGACTCATTTCAAATTCAGCTTCCATCTGCTTGACAAAATGTTTGACCATCTTATCAGACATCCCACCAAACACAATGTCATCAACATATATTTGTGCAATCATGACATTACCTTCTTCATCTTTAACAAACAGGGTTTTATCAATCCCACCTTTTCTGTATCCTTGCTTGATAAGAAATGTGGTAAGTCTTTCATACCATGCCCTTGGAGCTTGCTTCAGACCATAAAGTGCTTTCTTGAGTTTGTATACATGATTTGGACAGCTTGGATCAACAAATCCTTTAGGCTGTTCTACATATACCTCCTCATTAAGATAACCATTAAGAAAGGCACTTTTCACATCCATTTGAAATAGCTTGAACTTTAAGATACAAGCAATTCCCAACAGTAGTCTTATTGATTCAAGCCTTGCTACTGGTGCAAAGGTTTCATCAAAGTCTACTCCTTCAATTTGAGTGTATCCTTGAGCCACAAGTCTAGCTTTGTTCTTTGTAACAATTCCTTGTTCATTTGACTTGTTCTTATACACCCATTTTGTACCAATCACATTTATGTCATCAGGTCTAGGTACAAGATTCCACACTTCATTCCTTGTGAATTGACCTAATTCCTCTTGCATAGCACAAATCCAGTATTCATCAGTGAGAGCTTCCTTGACATTTTTAGGTTCTATTTTGGAAACAAAACAAGAACCTGAAATCACTTCTCTTGATCTAGTGCTTACACCTCTGTTGGGATCACCAATTATTAAATCTTTGGGATGATCCTTCTGTATTCTGATGGAGGGAGGTTTGCTTGAATCTTCTGACCTTGTATCATTTTGAGTGAAGTTATATTGATCATTCTTTTCTTCAGCTTCAACCTTGATATCAGCAGATGTTCCAACATCTTCTGGGACATCTGTAGGAGCATCATCAATTATCACATTTATGGACTCCATGATAACATTTGTTCTGTAGTTAAATACTCTATATGCTCTGCTGTTTATAGAGTATCCAAGGAAAATTCCTTCATCACTTTTAGGATCCATTTTTCTCCTTTGCTCCCTATCTGCCAGAATATAGCATTTACTTCCAAATACATGAAAATACTTAACAGTGGGTTTTCTGCCCTTCCAGACTTCATATATTGTGGACAAAGTTCCTTTTCTCAAGGTAACTCTGTTATGGATATAGCAGGCAGTGTTCATGGCTTCAGCCCAGAAATACAGAGGTAGCTTTTTAGCATGTATCATAGCTCTTGCTGATTCTTGAATGGTTCTATTCTTCCTTTCAACAATCCCATTCTGTTGAGGAGTGATAGGTGAAGAATACTCATGATTGATTCCTTCTGAAGAGCAGAAATCTAAGAACTTTTGATTCTCAAATTCTTTTCCATGATCACTTCTTATTCTGATCACACAGCTGGATTTTTCCCTTTGCAATCTTTGACATAATTCTTTGAATGCATCAAATACATCTGACTTTTCTTTGATGAAGTTTATCCATGTATATCTTGAAAAGTCATCAACCACCACATATGCATACCTCTTACCACCAAGGCTTTCAACTTGCATAGGTCCCATGAGATCCATATGTAACAATTCCAAAACTTTGGAAGTTGTCAGATGTTGGAGCTTTGGATGGGACATCTTGGTTTGTTTGCCTATTTGACATTCACCACAGATTTTGCCATCATCAATCTTCAGTTTAGGGATACCTCTTACAGCATCCATAGATATGATCTTCTTTATGCCTCTGAAATGAAGATGACCTAGCCTTTGGTGCCATAGTTTTACTTCTTCTTCTCTAGCTAGAGAACAAGTTGAAGTGGGGCTGAAGTCTAGTGGCTCCCACATGTAACAGTTGTCTTTAGACCTTGCACCTTTCATGATAACTTTTTGCTCTTTGTTAGTCACTATGCATTCAGTTTTTGTAAAGTTTACACTGTATCCTTGATCACATAGTTGACTTATGCTGATCAGGTTAGCAGTTAAACCTTTAACAAGCAGCACATCATCTAGTCTTGGAACATCTTGACAATCCAAGGTTCCAACTCCCTTGATCTCTCCTTTAGCTCCATCTCCAAAGGTAACATACCTGGATGAATGTGACTTTAAGTTTACTAGCAAATTCTTCAATCCAGTCATGTGTCTTGAGCATCCACTGTCAAAGTACCAGTCTTCTTTAGCTGATACTTTCAATGATGTATGTGCTATGTATGCAGTACTTTTCTTTGACCAGATGAGTTGAGATTTCTTTTGATGCCTCTGCTCTGAGTGTTGTTCAGCTGATCTCCAAGCTTGATTGTTGATCTTGTTCTTGTGTATGTGGCTTTGATCAGTCTGAATGTCAGCTTTTGGTCTCCAAACTGTCTTGATTACTTCTGTCTTTTGCTTAGGAGGTTGCTGATTTCTATGCAGCACTTTCTTGGTACCTTCTACTTTCTGCTTGGAAGGTTGCTGACACGTCTGATTTGGATATCCATGTAGCTTATAACAGTGAGGTTTGATATGCCCAAATCTTCCACAGTGATGGCATCTCCATCTTTGATATTTTTTCTTCATTTTGTTCTTTCCAGAATGTTGAGACATCTGTTGGAACATTATGTTTGTCTTTGTGTTCTGATGTTGGAGCATCTGTTGAGACATCTTGTTTGACTGTATAGTTTTTGAAGTAGTTTTGCTAGAGCTTGCTTCATCTCTGTTATATCCCAGTCCACTTTTGTCCCCTGAATGTTTATTATTGCAGAGAATAGCATCCAGTGTATTTGAGCTGCTGTTCATCATTCTAACAGATTTGGACATATGTTCCAGCTTAGAATTGAGAAGAGTTACTTCACTTTTTAAGGTATCAATGATTACTTGATCACTTGCTTTTTCTTCTTCTAGTACTTCATTCTGCTTCTTTAGCTTTATGACCTCACTGCATACTTCAGTACTTCTCTTGTACAGATCCTTGAAGGCTTGCTCAAGATCTGCATAAGTAAGCTCTTCACAGCTGGAATCACTGTCATATTCACACAGTCCAGCTAAAGCAGCAATGTGCTTAGCTGATTCTTCTTCTGAATCTCCTGAGTCTTCATCAGACCAGGTCACAGAGAGTCCTTTCTTTTGCCTCTTTAAGTAGGTAGGACATTCAAACTTGATATGTCCATATCCTTCACATTCATGGCATTTGACTCCTTTATCTTGACTGGTCTTTTCAGCATACTTTACTCTTTTGTTAGCATCATAAGGTCTTCTGTTCTCAGAGTTTGTGTTTCTTCCACTAGGTTTGGATTTTCCTTCCATTCCTCTGAGAATCTGTTTGAATTGTCTTCCAATCAATGCAAGGTTTTCTGATAAGCTTTTATCATTTGCTGGTTCATCATCTTCTTCATCATCTGTATTTGAAACCAAGGCAATGCTTTGGTTCTTTTTAGCATGTGTGTCATTCATTCCCATCTCAAAAGTTTGAAGGGAACCAATGAGTTCTTCAGCTTTCATGGAGCATATGTCTTGTGCCTCTTCTATTGCTGTGACTTTCATGTCAAATCTTTTTGGCAAAGATCTGAGAATCTTCCTTACAAGCTTTTCATCAGTCATCTTTTCTCCCAAGGCTCCAGAAGTATTGGCTATATCCAAGATGTTCATGTAGAACTCATGAATTGATTCATCTTCCTTCATTCTCAAGTTTTCAAACTTGGTGGTGAGAAGTTGAAGTCTTGACATTTTTACTTTTGATGTTCCTTCATGAGTTGTCTTGAGGGTATCCCACACATCTTTGGCCAGCTCACAATGATGCACCAGTCTGAAAATATTTCTATCAATGCCATTGAATAAAGCATTTAAGGCTTTTGAGTTGCCTAGTTCTGAATCTTCTTCCTCTTTACTCCATTCTTCTTCAGGTTTCAGAACTTTTGATCCATCTTTGGTGTCTTGGACAGGATGTTTCCATCCAACATTTACTGCTCTCCATGCCCTGTTGTCAAGTGATTTTAAGAATGCAACCATTCTTGGCTTCCAGTAGTCATAATTAGATCCATCCAGAATAGGTGGTCTATTTACTGACCCTATATCTCTGTCCATGTTACAGAATTTGTTTTCCCTAGATCTCACCCAGTATAAACAGGCAGGGTGCCTGCTCTGATGCCAATTGAAATTCTGTAATGAGATGTCCTAAGAGATGTTCCAACACTTAATAGAACATTTGACAAATTTAACCAAAAACTTAAACAGCAGGAAAAATAAACAACACAGAAGTTTGTTAACCCAGTTCAGTGTATAACCACACCTACATCTGGAGGCTACCAAGCCAGGAGGAAATCCACTATTAGTAATATTAATTCTAGACTTAAACCACCCTGTTTAATCTATCACTTAATACTTACCCAATGCAATTTCTACCTAAGACTCACTTAGATAAGAGTACCCTACTCACTCCCCCTCAATCACCCAGTGATCAAGTTTACAAGTTTACAGAAATTGAAGACATCCTTCAAACAATACAGCTTGATCTTACTTCACAGTTTCAATCAAGTCACAAATGCACTTTTGCTTAAAAGCTCATAAAGTGGTACATAAAAAACAACCTGCTATTAAAACACTAGACACCCTATTTAGTCTTCTGAAATTCGTACTCAATTCTATGAGTTTCTGTTGTTTAAATAGGTATCTGAATTTTGGGCTTTCTGTAGAATGATCCAGCCCTAATGTGCAGCAACTGTCACCTTGAATTTAGGGTTTGTTACCTCCTATATTCTAGGTGCATTAGGTCTTCTGTTTTAATCTGAATCTTCAATTTAAAACTCCCTACAGATGCGCCTTGTTCTGTTTTTATCCAGCATTAATTAATTCCAGATAGTTCTCCTTAAATATCTCTGATTTGTTAATCAATAATTAATTCTGGTAGCAGGTCTGAGATGTCTCAACATCTGTTGGGACATCCTGAAAAACTGAACTTAATTTATTCACACAATGTCCCAACATCTGATGAGACATCCTGAAATAAATTCACATACTCTGTTTGATAATGTCCCAACATCTGATAGGACATTCTGAACTGAATTTAACATTTCTTGTTTGGTCAAAAATTCTGCCAATTCTTAAACATCTACACTTGGCATTATGGCTCTGACCTTTACTGCAATGGGGAGAGAATCACTCTTGACTCTTCAACCTCTTCTCCACAGATTGATAATGTCGGGGGAGGCGGAGGCTTCACCAGAAGCGGACGCCTTTTTGCCTCGCAAACACAAAGACCTAATGCTGAAGCAGAAGCTGCTGCCAAAGCAAAGGGAAAGAGTGTAATATCTGAAGAGCCCATTCTCAAGGAAACTCAGAAGACATCTTTTGAACAAGATGTAGACGAGTTCATGAGAATTATAAAGAGGAGTGATTACAAAGTGGTGGATCAGCTTCACCAAACTCCCTCAAAGATCTCCATTCTATCCCTGCTGATGTGTTCCGAAGCTCACTGGAATGCATTACTAAAAGTCTTGCACGCAGCATATGTGCCAGAGGAGATCACTGTTAATCAGCTGGAGACCGTGGTAGCAAATGTCAATACCAGCCATGGATTGGGTTTTACCAATGCTGATTTAACAACTGAGGGGTGTAACCACAACAAGGCTTTACACATCACTCTTGAATGCAAGGGTGCTGTTCTATCACACGTACTGGTAGACACCGGGTCTTCACTCAATGTTTTACCAAAGAAAGCCCTGGTGAAGCTGGAATATGATGGCTTGGCATTACGCCCAAGTAATCTGGTGGTAAGAGCATTTGACGGCTCTAAGAGATCAGTGCTAGGAGAGATTGATCTGCCTGTGATGATTGGCCCACAGACTTTTAAAATTACCTTCTATGTGATGGACATTCAGCCGACCTACAGCTGTTTGTTGGGTAGACCTTGGATCCATGCCGCTGGCGCAGTTACGTCTACCCTTCACCAGAAGCTGAAATTCGAGTGGGAGGGCCAGATCATCACCATTTGTGGTGAAGAAGATATCTTTGTTAGCCATCTGGCTACATACAAATACATTGAGATGGATGGGGAGATCCATGAAACCATGAGCCAGGGATTTGAAGCCCTGAACATTAATGAAGCATCTGCTGTACTTGGGACCTCCATGACATCTTATCAGCAAGCCAGGAAGGTTGTTGAAGAAGGGACTGCCCAAGGCTGGGGCAAGTTGCTGCCCGTGGAGAAGAAAGAGGACAGATTTGGGTTGGGTTACAGACCAACTCAACAAGATCAACCAGAGGCTGCTAAGAAGCCCAGTTTTGTCAGTGGGGGGATGCTCACCCCTGATGCAGTAAACAACTTGGAGGATGAGTCGGAAGATGAACGCAACCTGGAGAGCTGGATACGTCCAAGGATCCCGGGAAGCCGTATCTCAAACTGGTCTTCCCAGGAAATTATAAGGGTTACTCCTGCAGAGTAATTATTATTTCCTGTATATTTTAAGCATGCATCAAGTCTTGCATCTTGCTCAAGATGACAAGACTCATTTTGTAATCGGGCCATCTTGTAATTTTGTGCAAACAGATCAATCAATGAATATCGAACATCTTTTGCAAATGAGTCTTTTTCTTTTCTGCTCACTGTTTTTCATTTTTTCTTTTTGTACAAAAATAAAATGGCAATGTTTTCCAAAATGATAACTTCATTTCACTCTTTCTAAACAAGATTAAAATCAATCACTAAAATGAACAATCTAAACCCTTGCAGAGAGTGCCTCTCAGACTGCACCGACAACAACACTGCTATGGCTTCGTATGACTTTGACAATTCAATCAATCAAGCTGATGAAGGGGTTGAAGAAGATTATGAGCTTCCTGAAGAGCTAGCCAGGTTGTTAAGACAAGAGGAGAAGGTTATCACTCCTCATCAGGAGGAGATTGAAACGATTAATCTTGGTTCGGAAGAAGACGTGAAAGAGGTTAAGATCGGGGCCTGCCTACAAGACTCAGTAAAAGAACAACTGATTGATATGCTTCGGGAGTATGTGGATGTGTTCGCTTGGTCTTATCAGGACATGCCAGGGTTGGACACCGATATTGTCATGCACAAGCTGCCTTTGAAAGAGGACTGCCCGCCGGTTAAACAGAAGCTGCGCCGTACTCGCCCAGATATGGCAATGAAGATAAAGGAAGAGGTGCAAAAGCAGTGGGACGCCGGGTTCCTTGCTGTGAATAGCTATCCACCGTGGGTTGCTAATATAGTACCTGTGCCTAAGAAAGATGGCAAAGTGAGGATGTGTGTTGACTACCGGGATCTGAACAGAGCTAGCCCGAAATATGATTTTCCATTACCTCACATTGATGTACTGGTTGACAATACGGCTCAGTTCTCGGTGTTCTCCTTCATGGACGGATTTTCAGGATACAACCAGATCAAGATTTCACCTGAAGACATGGAGAAGACAACTTTCATCACACCCTGGGGCACGTTCTGTTATAAGGTGATTCCATTCGGACTGAAGAATGCTGGTGCAACCTATCAATGGGCTATGGTGACATTATTCCACGATATGATCCATAAAGAAATCGAATGTTATGTGGATGACATGATCGCCAAGTCCCTCACAGAAGAAGACCACCTGGTAAATTTGCTGAAACTATTCAAGCGTCTGAGGAAGTACCAACTGAAATTGAACCCCAACAAGTGCACATTCGGGGTGCGATCTGGTAAGCTGCTGGACTTTATTGTAAGCGAGAAAGGGATTGAAGTTGACCCTAATAAAGTCAAAGCCATTCAAGAAATGCCTGCACCGAAGACAGAAAAAGAAGTTCGAGGGTTTCTAGGTAGATTGAACTACATTTCAAGGTTCATATCTCACCTTACAGCGACTTGTGAACCTTTGTTCAAGCTGTTAAGAAAAGAACAGACGGTCAGGTGGAATGAAGACTGCCAGAGGGCTTTTGACAAAATCAAAGAGTACTTGCAAGAACCTCCAATCCTTATGCCACCAGTTGAAGGAAGACCTCTGATAATGTACTTAACAATATTAGAAGAGTCAATGGGGTGTGTGTTGGGCCAGCATGACGGGTCTGGTCGAAAAGAGTATGCAATTTACTACCTAAGCAAAAAGTTTACCGACTGTGAACAACGTTATTCACTGCTCGAGAAAACTTGCTGTGCTTTAGCGTGGGCTGCTCGCCGACTGAGACAGTATATGTTGACCCACACTACTTTATTGATCTCCAAGATGGACCCAGTTAAGTACATTTTCGAGAAGCCATCACTTACCGGACGGGTTGCAAGATGGCAGATGATCCTCACAGAATATGACATCCAGTACACATCTCAGAAAGCCATCAAGGGTAGTGTATTGTCTGATTATCTTGCTGAGCAACCCATTGATGATTACCAGCCTATGAGATTTGACTTCCCTGATGAAGACATCATGTTCATAAAAGCAAAAGATCATGAAGAGCCTATTCACACTGAAGGGCCTGACCCGGAAGAAGAATGGACTATGATGTTTGATGGGGATGTTAATATGAATGGTCGTGGTGTTGGTGCAGTACTCATTACACCTAAGGGAGTTCACATGCCTTTCTCGGCAAAACTTACCTTTAACTGCACTAACAACGAAGCCGAATACGAAGCCTGTATTATGGGTCTTGAGGAAGCCATTGACCTCAGGATCAAGACTTTGACTATATTCGGAGATTCAACTCTGGTAGTTAATCAAACCAACGGCAAATGGTACACCCACCAGGATCATCTGATACCTTACAGGGATTATACAAGAAGGTTATTGACTTTCTTCACAACGGTCAAGCTTGAGTATATTCCCCGGGACGAGAATCAGTTTGTAGATGCGCTGGCTACCATTTCATCCATGATCAAAGTCCAAGCTGCCAACTTTGTGCCTCAGATTTCAGTGTCCAGGCTTGACAGGCCAGCATATGTATTTGCAGCAGATGTTGTCAAAGATGATAAGCCTTGGTTCCATGATATCAAATGCTTCTTGGAGGATCAAACGTACCCACCTGGGGCTTCTTCCAATGACAAGAAGACGTTAAGAAGGCTTGCTGGTAGTTTCTTCCTGAACACTGACGGTTCCCTGTACAAGAGGAACTTTGATATGGTACTCGTCAGATGTGTTGATAGAACAGAAGCAGACTTGTTGATGCACGAGGTGCACGAAGGATCCTTTGGTACCCATGCAGGAGGGCATTCCATGGCTAAAAAGTTGCTAAGATCAGGTTATTACGGGATCACAATGGATGCCGACTGTTGTGCCTACGCCAGAAAATGCCATAAATGCCAGATTTATGCGGATAAGGTGCATGTGCCTCCCAATCCTCTGAATGTGATGTCTTCACCCTGGCCCTTTGCCATGTGGGGCATTGATATGATTGGCAAGATTGAACCGACTGCTTCAAATGGCCACAGATTCATCCTGGTTGCCATTGACTATTTCACCAAGTGGGTTGAAACAGCTTCCTATGCCAATGTTACAAGGAAAGTGGTAGCCCGATTTCTGAAGAGAGATATCATCTGTCGATATGGAGTTCCCGAGCGAATCATTACTGATAATGGTTCCAACTTAAACAACAAAATGATGGCAGAGCTATGCCGGGACTTCAAGATCCAACATCACAATTCTTCTCCTTACAGGCCAAAGATGAATGGCGCTGTTGAGGCAGCTAACAAGAATATCAAGAAGATTGTGCAGAAGATGGTAGTCACCTACAAAGACTGGCATGAAATGCTACCGTTTGCCTTACATGGGTACCGTACGTCAATCAGAACATCCACTGGGGCAACACCGTATCAGCTTGTGTATGGGATGGAAGTAGTCCTACCTGTTGAAGTTGAATTACCCTCCCTGCGGGTACTGATGGATGTTAAGCTGAACGAAGCAGAGTGGGTCCGATCCCGATACGAACAACTGAGTCTGATTGAAGAGAAAAGATTGGCTGCAGTCTGTCACGGGCAGTTATATCAGAAAAGAATGAAGAAAGCCTTCGATCAGAAAGTCAGGCTCCGAGAGTACCAAGTAGGAGATCTTGTGCTGAAAAGAATCCTCCCTCCTCATACAGACCACAGGGGCAAATGGACTCCGAACTATGAAGGACCATTCGTAGTAAAGAAAGTTTTTTCCGGTGGAGCACTCATGCTCAGCACTATGGATGGTGAAGACTTCCCGTCCCCTGTGAATTCAGATGCAGTTAAAAAATACTTCGCATAAAAATGACCCGCTGGACATAAAAACAGAATGTAAGTCCAGGCAAAAATAGGGCATCCCGGCGAGTCAAAAACAGAATAAAAGACTCGGGCAAAAATAAGGGAAAATAAACAAAAGATGTACACCCGCTGAGTTGAAAAGCCGCATTGGACAACTCAGGCAAAAATGGGTATCCTGATGGATTGAAAACCCGAAAGGGCGATCCATGCAAAATAAGGGAATAAGCGAACAACTGCATTCTAAATTCGTCTATATCACTTACAACTTGGTAAAGCTTCGAAAGGGTCAAGCCTCTTTCAAAATCAGCTTCCTTCAGAAAGCAAAGACGAGAAGAACGTCAAACGTCATACGAGTCATAGCAAAAGGGAAGCTCCTTGAAGCGTCGTCAACATTGCCAATATTTTGTTCTCAATTTGTAACAATCTCCTCATTTCAGGGGATATGTTTCTTTGACTGTATCTTGCCAATTTAGGGCATATGAATTAATAAAATCAGATTTTCAGTCATGTCTCGTCTCGTACATTTTATTTTCATTTGCAAAATGTTCGATGTCTTTAAGATACTGATTGCATAAATACAGATGTTTCTAAAGTACGTACTTGCAGGAAATATATTTACTCCCGGGAGTGTCTGAACTCTTACGACGGAATCCGGTAAGGGATACCTCGGGATTACTTGTGCGTTTCTCTGTCTTTGCAGGATTGCAGGTATTCAAAACGCAACATGGGGCATGTAAACTTCATCCCAGCAAGCTGGCAAATCAATACTCACTCAGTCTTAGCACCCGAAGTGTTTTCTCCCCAGCTGAGTTGCCACTTGTTATTTCTCCCAGCCGAGTTGCCATTCATTCTTCCTCCTCCAGCCAAGTGCAAAGGCCAGGGAACCATCTCCCCACAGAGTGTCAACCTCTACCCGAAAAAACAGCACACGAAGGAATCACAACAGAGTGACAAAAGCTTCTACAAACCCCAGCTGGGTCCCTCATTACCAAGGATGGGTCTATCAGTGACCTATTCCCCCAAGCAAATACATCACATCAGATCTACCAATGATCTCATCCCCAGCTGGGATGTCCACTTCAAGAAGATCAACCAGGGATCTTTGCAGCAACGGGACCCGAATCTCGGATCGTTACCTTTTGCATAAACATAGCATTCGCATCATATTCACCCCACAAAGCATAGCATTCCGTCTAATACGGAGCATTACGGCAAAAATCAAACATATTGCATAATCATAAGCCATGTTCTGAATTAAACACTTGTAAATACTGACAATCCATCAAAGATAGACAGAAAGCTCCCCAAATCCCCGACAGAGAGCCCAAACATTTCTTTTACAAATACAAATACCTCTTGACACCCGTCCGTGTCATATCCCCAGCAGAGAGCTAAAGCTAAAGCAGTTGCCTTACGCTCACAAACACCAGTACATACTCCTTGTGGCACCCGTCCATGTCATCATTCCCCAGCAAAAGTCGCCCGAGCACTCTTTACAAACAGACCACTTATATATTTACAGATGCTTCTTGACACCCGTCCGTGTCATACCCCCAGCAGAAAGCCAAAACATCCTCTTTACACTCACAAATACCTTTTTATACAAATTCCACGACACCGTCCGTGTCGCTTTCCCAGCACAGTGACCTAAACACTTTCTATATCATGTACTTGTTTATACTATACTTTTCTCCTTTTGGCACTCGTCCGTGTCACACTCCCCAGCAGGTTAAATACCCATTTATATACCACTTAAATCCCCTCAGAGTCGACACTCGTCCGTGTTCTTTGTTAACCAGTTGGTACTCGTCCGTACCATCATCTCAGAACATGCGTCAAGCGTTTGTTTCTACCTGATACTCGTCCGTATCATAGTCCTAAGGATGCTCGTCCGCATCTTTAATCCATACACTGTGTCAAACACTCTTGTCTTCTTGAATTTAGACACTCGTCTGTGTCTACTATTCCTCAGAAGAGTCCCCACCGATTCAACACTCGTCCATGTTCTTTGTTAACCAGTTGATACTCGTCCGTATCATCATCTCTGAGCACGTGTCAGTATTTGTTTCTACCCGATACGCATCCGTATCGTAGTCTTAGGGATGCTCGTCCGCATCTTTAATCTACACACAACGTCAAAACACTTATACCTATTATTTCTTGGATATAAACACTCGTCCGTGTTTACTATTCCCAGTAGGTCGCCAGCAAAGCAAGATTTCTTTTCTATCTGACATTCGTCCTATGTCATGATAAACCCTGAGAGCAGCCGTACCCTGCTAAGTGATCGTCCTTCACCTCTTGACGATCGTCCTTCATCATGCTCATCCGATGGCCGTCCCCATCGTTGATCTTTTCTATCCGGCATTCGTCCTATGTCGTGATATTTTTAGCAACCGTCCCCTGCTAGGTGATCGTCCTTCACCTTTTGATGATCGTCCTTCATCATTTTATCCGATGGCCGTCCCCATCGTTGATCTTTTTTATCTGACATTCGTCCTATGTCATGATAAACCTTGAGAGCAGCCTTCCCCTGCTAGGTGATTGTCCTTCACCTCTTGATGATCGTCCTTCATCATGCTCGTCCGATGGCCGTCCCCATCGTCGACTTTTTATCCGGCATTCGTCCTATGTCGCGATACTTTCGGCAGTCGTACCCTGCCAGGTTATCGTCCTTCACCTTAGATGACCGTCCCTCATCTTATCCCCAACAAAGCAGCCGTCCCCTGCTAGGTGATCGTCCTTCACCTTTGATGACCGTCCCTCATCATTATTTCATTTATTCTTTAACCCGATGGCCGTCCCCGTCGTGGTCCCTTTTCCTTTTCCTGATGATCGTCCTTCATCAGTTTAGCCCGATGGCCGTCCCCATCGTTGTTTGTGTTGCTTTATGAACCCGATGACCGTACCTCATCATTTATTTTTACCTTTAATCCCCAGAGAATCTTATAGCTTTATTTTGATGGTCGTCCCCATCATAATCTCTTATATCCCCAGCATGTCGGCCGTCCCCGTCATCGCTTTATTTCCCGCATTTTCTCCAGCATGTTGGCCGTCCCCGTCATCGCTCTTTTCCCAGCAGTCGTCCTCTGCTCGACGGTCGTCCTCCGTCGCCCGCACTTTATAATTATACTTTATTTTCCTTTTACAATCTATATCCCTTTTCTTCTTCATTCTGTGAGTGCAAATTTTGGATTGTCTTTGGTATTCAACCACAAGTTATCTTATTCGCCTGATAAGCCGTCGCTTACATCCTGCACAGCTAACTCATGTTTGAATAGGGGCAGCTGTAAACACCCCAAATTTGCCCTCACCCATTCACACCATGGCTTGTGATCTCTTCATATGCATAAACTCAATCATAGCATCTCATACCACATTTTTGATTCACTGCATTGGTTCAAAGTCATCTGCATCTAGGGTTTGTGATCTGAGCAGTCCAAGAGCTTTTTGAGCCACTCCAAAGGTCATCAATCACTTCAAAGGGGTCCATGTATGTTCAAGCATCATATTATATCCTTTCAAGGTCAATAATGTCAAGGAATCACAAGAACTGAGAATGGCATGGAAGCAGAGCCAGGTTTAACTGCACAGATGACCTAGAATTAGGGTTTTGGTTTCAAAGGGCATAACTCCAAATTTTTTGGTCATTATTGTTTCTATTGGTCTCTATATGGTATAGGGATCATGCATATCAATTTTCATGAAGAAATTCCATGGGGAAGTCATTTGATCAAGAGTTGACTTTTTGAGCAAGCCAGTGCAAAATCAGGGCATCTGAGGCCCCCAATGACCCAACCAAAGGGTGTTATTCATCATTTTGATTGTGTATGATCTTTATTTGATCATGGAAGATGTTAGAAGTTCACAAAATTGAAGAATTTCAAGCCATTTGCAAAGTTGACTTTTTGGGAAAGTTGACTTATAATGAAAATTGCCATTTTGGGAAACTTTTTCAACCCTTGCTTTTTAATTCAAAAATGCTTCAAATGAAAAAACTTTGGTCATGAAAGTTGTAGAATGGATCATTCCCTTTTCAAAAAGTACAAGAACCTGACCTAATTCATTTTGGATCAAAAGTTATGGTTTGTCAAAGTTGGCTAAAATCACATAATTTGAAGTTTTCTACCAAAGAGGCATTTTGCAAAATGGCATGATCAAGTGTTCTAAAGGCCTCAAATGTGTACAAATTCTTCACAATGTGATCACATGACCTCTAAAATTCAGAATGGGCCAAAGAACTTTGCATTTTGATGCCTTGAATCTCAAGAATTTCCAAAGGGGCCAAACCTTGTGAAAATTGCAAAACATGTCACAAACCTTGATCAACTTGCTGAATCATCTCATAAACAATTCCATGGTTCTCCCTAAACTCAGCTGAACCAAGACAAGCCAAAAAGCAAGTTGTACCATTGCCCATACCTCAAGTACAAATCAAGTTGACATTTTGGCCAAAGACCCATACCAATCACAATAGGCCAGCACCCACTCTCTGACCTATCACACTTGTTTATACAAATCAAAAGCAAGCCAAAGCACACAACACTTCACACTGAAACACACCCCAAGCCCTAGTTCCAAGTTTATGCTCCATTTGCAAAACTCTTCGAAACTCATCACACAAGCTGCAAACACACAAACAAACTTCACCATTGATCTCCACATGCTTCACTGATCACAAACCACCCATCACCTTGCCCTAAAAGGCCCTGAATCAAAAACACGATTTCAACACACCCTTGACCTGAGCTTCTGCCAACTTTCTCTAGAGGCCATATAAACTCCAACTAGGTGTCAAAAGCTTCTAAGGAGGATCATTGGGACTTGTTTGAGCCAAAGAAACAGCCAGAAAGCTCCTGAATCGAAAGCTCAATCTCAGGTAGCATGATGAACAAATTTTCCAGAACTTTAATTTCTTGTTAGAATGTTGTTCTGTATGTTTCCCTGATCATGGGGATCTATTTATTTTTGAAAATGAGCCAGAAACAGGCATGTTATGATGTTCTGAAAGTTTGACCTGAAAACTTCTTTGATTCGATTCGTGTTTGTGTTGGAAGTTAAACATGATTTTGTGCTTGATTCGTGTTTGGGGTGGGTAGAGGATGAATTCTGGAGAGTTAGAGCTTTTGAAATGGCCTGGAGAGTGAGATTGAGTTTTTGGTTGGCCGGAGAAGACGACCGGAACAGTGTTCCGGTCGTCTGAAAGTGATTAGGGTTAATTAATTAGGGTTTAGTCTTAATTACGTGAATTTGAATGATGGCCGTCCAGATGCGCGCCTAGTCAATTCCCGCGTGTTCCAGTTTAAACCTCAGCCCTTGATTCTGTTGACTTTCTCATTTTTTAGTTTAAATTCATTTTATTTTATTTGTTTCATATTTAATTTGTACAATTTATTAAAAATAGCAAAACATCTTTAAAAATTCTGAAATTTTTTGTCAAAGGTTCAATTAATTTTCAGAAACCAAAAACATTTTTATTTTTATTTTTTGCATTAAAA
The DNA here is from genome assembly GCA_963966055.1 of Lathyrus aphaca. Classification (NCBI taxonomy): domain Eukaryota; kingdom Viridiplantae; phylum Streptophyta; class Magnoliopsida; order Fabales; family Fabaceae; genus Lathyrus; species Lathyrus aphaca. The sequence continues at coordinate 275,963,903 of OZ014525.1, forward strand.
AATATTTTTAAACCATTTAAAAGTTTATTTTTAATTAATTAATGAGAATTAATTAATTAAAAATACTTTTAGGTATTTAAAAATCACAAAAAAATTCATGAAACATTTTAAATCATTTAGAAGCATTGTCCAACTCTCAAACCAAATTTCTTTTTTGATCTTGATGTCTTTTGACAATTTTCAATGGAATTAATTTCATTTCAAGGCATTATTTTGATCCAATCTTCAAAAATTCATTTCTGCCCAGCCTTTAAGAGTTGGACATTGATTCTTCTTGCATTGCATCTTGCATAACATGTAGTTTATAGGATTAAAATGGCATGATTTGATCTTGCATTTCCTATTTGTTTTGCATTTTTCTTGACAAGGTACCTTAAAACCCTAGCAATCTTAAGAAATTCATAACCCTCATTAGGTTAAGAGTTAGAACCCCTCCTTTGGGCAGTGAGTTTGTATAGGTTTAGGGTTCCTTTGAGTGCATTTTCAAATTTTTACCATGATGTTTGCTTCTGGTTTTGGATTTTGTTTTGTGTATTGATCATAAACCCTAATTTGGGCTTTCATTTGCATCCATCTTCCATTTGTTTGCATACCATGACTTGCCATGACATTTTGTGCATCCATTTGATTCATAATACATCTTAGGACATGTTAGAATCATGTGTGATCATTGCATCTTTCATTTTCCATATTGTATGTCATTTGCATTTCATAACTTTTCATGTATGTCCATGGTCCTAAGCATGCCTCATTTGCATCCATATGCTTGTATGATCATTCTCATGCCTTGCCTCATGTTTGCATCATCTCTTAGCATCCTCAACATCATACTCATGCTTCTGGTTTTGGTTTGCATCATGCCATTTCATCTCATTTTGCATTGCATTGCATTTCTTTCACTAACTTTTCAGGTGGTAAGTAACTTTGAGAAGTGAATTTGCCTTCACTTCTCACAATCTCTTTTCATCTCTCTTATGCACCATTGCTGCATTTTATCTTGTGTTTGAGATTGAGCTTGCTCATTCTTCTTCATCTTACTTTCTTTCTTCAAGTGACTTGTCTTCTTAAATGAAGCAAGTTACTTTGCTTCTCTTTGCTCCTTTCATCTGCTTCCTGGTGGTTTCTCTGAAGATCTTTCTTGTAAACCTCACAAACCCTAGGAATAACCAAGCATGACAATAATTAGGGTTTTGATTAGTTCCCCATTTAGATTTTACCTTTGTGTCTCATTGAGTCCTCTCTTCTCACCTCATAATCAAGGACTAAACCCTAAAGGCTTTAAGGCTTTGTGATTAAGCTTATGCCTGCATCCTTCTATTAGGATGGAGTGTATAACTTTAATCCTAAGTGTTAAACCCTTAATGTGTTTAAATCCTTTAATCAATTCACTTAATAATCATCAAGACATCAAGCTTGTAACTTGGGCCTTGCATTAGGGTCCTAATTCTTCCTTAATTGGTTAAGAAGGACTAACCCTAGTGTTAATGGACAAGTCCCCCTCAAGTTGTCTTACCAATCATAAAATTCACTTCTTCATCTTATCATTAATTAAAATACATATAATAAAGGCTTTGTTATGTCATGAAGTTAATCCCTAATCATGGATTAAGTTGAGGAGCTTTCCTCAGCTTAAACATTCTCATCTATCATCCTTCTATTAGGATGGTGTAATGAGTCTGTTTAATTCTTGATTATGGCTTAATCTCATTACTTAACACTAAACAAAAACAACAAAAAACATCTAAATAATCACAAGTAGGTTAATGATCTTAATCCTACATCATGGTGATTAAGTGTGAGAAGCTGACTTCACACTTAAGGCATTCTCATTACCCCTAATCAGAGGGAAGATGTGATGAGTTTACTAAATCCATTGGTATAGGCTTAAACTCATTAACTTATGCCAAACTTCAAAAAGCAATAAAAGACTGAAAATACAAAAACAAACAATAATCGTCTCCTTCGGGATTCTTTTCTCATCTCACTCACTCACAAACGAGAACTAGCTTCTTCCGTCTAATGCAAGACAGTTTGCACCTGAGCCAGACAGGTCATACACTTGAGCATAGATAAGTAAGCAGTTCACAAGTCAATCTTCCTTTCAGTCTCTTTGGGTCGAACTACGGTGTTCTGACTTCCTCATTGCACGAGAGGATACGTAGGCATAACTTAACAGTTATCGAACAAAAGTCTCTGTATATCCCCCCTCTTTCTAGCATCATTTTCTTAGCCTCTTTATCATGAGCATTTCACTCTTGCCCTTACACTGACACCATACATATCACACTTCACTTCTTTTACACTGACACCTGCACATCCTTTTCCAGCTCTCTATACACAAATTGCACTGACACTACCCCTTTAAAACACAAATCTTTTAAGCGTGGATCCCGTCGAGTACGGCGGACAATCTGGGTGCTAATACCTTCCCAGGTTGTAACCAACCCCCTTTCTCAGTTTCTCTGGTTCGCAACCGTCTTATCCATATCTTTTCCTAGGTTTATGCAGCATTACCTTTCCTCCGGGATAAAAATGCCTAGCTGGCGACTCTTTCTTTCTCATGAGTTCACTCCTGTGTGTTCTCATATCCCTTTCGCCGACCGTTCGCGTCTGTACCCCTTTCTGACCTTAGGCGTCATTTTGGTGGGAGCGACAGTACGATACCCATGAAGAGCAAATGGTAACATCTCATGCCAATCCTTGTAAGTAACAGTCATCTTCTGTATAATCTTCTTAATGTTCTTATTAGCAGCTTCAACTGCCCCATTCATCTTCGGACGGTACGGAGAAGAGTTGTGATGCTTAATCTTGAACTGCGTGCAGAGATCAGTAATCATAGTGTTGTTCAGATTAGAGCCATTGTCAGTAATAATCCTTTCAGGGATACCATACCTACATATAAGATTATTCTTAATGAATCGAGCCACAACATTCTTGGTAACAGATGCAAATGAAGCTGCCTCCACCCACTTAGTGAAGTAATCAATAGCAATCAGGATGAAACGATGCCCATTAGAAGCAGTAGGCTTGATCTCACCAATCATATCAATGCCCCACATGGCAAAAGGCCAAGGAGCAGTCAACACATTCAAGGGTGATGGAGGTATATATGGACTTTATCAGCATAGATTTGACACTTGTGACATGTTCTGGAGTATTGATAGCAATCAGCTTCCATGGTAGACCAATAGTAACCTGCTCTCAATATCTTCTTTGCCATAGTATGACCACTAGAATGAGTGCCAAAGATCCCATCATGCATGTCTTCCATAATCTCAATTGCTTACTTCTTATCCACACAACGAAGCATAGTTGAATCATGATTGCGCTTGTACAAAATCCCATTACTCAAAAAGAACTTAGCAGAAAACCTTCTCAGAAACTTCCTATCTTTGACAGATGCCCCTTCAGGGAACTCCTGAGCTTCAAGATATCTTTTCACTTCATAGAACCAAGGTTTCTCCTCTGCCCCTTCAGTGTCAATCTCATTGCAGTATGCAGGCTTTTCAAATCTATCAATAGTAATCTTGGGAGCTTCATCGTCCCAACTGATCTCAAACATGGATGCCATGGTGGCTAGTGCATCTGCCAACTGATTCTCTCTTCGTGGAATATGTCCAAAGGTAATCTCTTTTAAATGTGGGATCAAAGACAACACATGCTCTCTGTAAGGAATGAGGTTATCATGCTTGGTATCCCAATCTCCTTTGATCTGACTTACTACCAGGGCTGAATCTCCATACACGTCTAGGAACTGAATCTTCATATCAATAGCAACTTGAATACCCAGGATACATGCCTCATACTCAGCCATGTTATTGGTACAATAGAAACAAAGTCTGGCAGTAATCGGGGTATGACAACCTTCAGGGGAACTGATCACAACACCAACACCATTACCGAGAGCATTAGAAGCTCCATCAAAAACCATAGTCCATCGGGATCCTTGTTCAGGTCCGTCATATTGTCCAGGTTCTTTGGTAATAATCATAATGTCTTCATCGGGGAACTCAAAACTCATTGACTGGTAATCATCCACTTCTTGATGAGCCAAATGATCAGCCACAACACTTCCTTTAATGGCCTTCTGAGTAGTATATTGTATATCATATTCTGTCAATATCATTTTCCATCTTGCAATTCTTCCGGAGAGAGCAGGTTTCTCAAATATGTACTTGATTGGATCCATCTTCGAAATCAACAAGGTAGTATGGGTTAACATATACTGTCTTAGTCGGCGAGCAGCCCATGCCAAAGCGCAGCAAGTTTTCTCGAGCAGTGAGTATCTTGTTTCACAGTCGGTAAACTTTTTGCTAAGGTAGTATATTGCCTGCTCTTTTCGACCAGACTCGTCATGTTGCCCCAACACACACCCCATTGAGTTGTCTAACACTGTTAAGTACATAATCAAGGGTCTTCCATCAACTGGTGGCATCAAAATTGGTGGTTCTAGCAGATATTTCTTGATTTCATCAAAGGCGGTCTGGCACTCATCATTCCACTCCATTACCTGATCTTTCTTCAACAACTTGAAGATTGGTTCACAGGTAGCAGTCAATTGGGAAATAAATCTTGCAATGTAATTCAATCGTCCCAAGAAACCTCTAACCTCCTTCTCAGTACGAGGAGCTGGCATCTCTCGTATAGCTTTCACTTTTGCAGGATCTACTTCAATACCTTTTCCACTGACTATGAAACCCAGGAGTTTACCAGATCTAACTCCAAAAGTACACTTGTTTGGGTTCAATCTCAGTTTGTATTTCTTCAACCTCTCAAACAACTTATGCAGATGATCAAGATGTTGCTCTTCATTCTGGGACCTGGCTATCATATCATCCACATACACCTCTATCTCATGATGGATCATATCGTGAAACAAAGCCACCATAGCACGCTGATATGTTGCCCCTGCATTCTTCAAACCAAATGGCATCACCTTATAACAAAAAGTGCCCCACTGTGTAACAAATGTTGTCTTCTCCATATCTTCAGGTGCCATCTTGATTTGATTGTAACCAGAGAAACCATCCATAAAAGAGAATACCTTATGTTGAGCAGTGTTGTCTACCAGAACATCAATATGAGGAAGTGGAAAGTCATCTTTGGGGCTGGCCTTGTTCAAATCTATGTAGTCCACACACATACGTACCTTACCATCTTTCTTAGGTACCGGCACCACATTTGCAACCCACTGAGGATAAGAAGTCACCGCTAAGAACCCTGCATTGAACTGTTTCATTACCTCTGCTTTAATCTTCTCTGACATTTCAGGATGCATGCGACGAACCTTCTGCTTCTTTGGACGACAATCTTCTTTCACTGGTAAATGGTGAACCACAATGTCTGTATCCAACCCTGGCATATCTTCATAGGACCAAGCAAAGATCTCCACATAATCACGTAACATCTGAATCAGTCTGCTCTTGACACTATCCTCTAATTCAGCCCCTATCTTGACCTCTTTCCTGTTTTCTTCAGTTCCCAGATTCACAACTTCGACTGGCTCTTCATGTGGCTGTATAGCTTTCTCTTCTTGTTGTAACAACCTAGCAAGCTCTACAGGTACTTCACAATCGTCCTCATTTCCATCTTCAGTTTGATAGATCGGATTCTCGAAATTATAATTGGCAATAGTAGAACTGTTATCAACAGGATCCAGAGTGGATGAGGATCTACATTTTAGTGATGTGGGTGTGTGTAAGAACACATAACTGATAAGCAAAAATAAAAGAAAGACAAGGAACACAATATTTACGAAAACGAAACGTCCACTGATTTTTATTGAATGAAGTATGCAAATGAAATGACAGCCCGTAATAAGCACACCATTGTGCCCCGGGTAAGGCACAAGGCTTGAAAGTTTTAATTGTTCAAGAGATTACAAACTTAAAAGTAACAACACAGTAATAGTATTTACTCCTGACTAAAGGAGATAGGAATAACATCTTCAGCTTTCCAGTTGTTTAGCCCAGCACCCACAGTAGGAAAAATCCAAGCATCCAGGTTGTAGTCTTCATCATAGTCACCCACAGCATTGATCTGATTCTTCATAATCCCCTGATTGGTGATACGAACAGCACGAGCACGACGAATAGCCTTCTGGGACTCTGCAGTGAAACCCAAACCAAATTTGTCAGACTTGTAAGGGATATCAGGAAGCTGACCCCAAATAGTACAACCACCTTCATCCACCACAGCTCTAGCATCTTTAAGGGAGGCCATTGTTGGAGGTACTCTGGTGACCACAGGAACTTTCTTGACAACAGGAGGAGCTTCATAATCATTAACAACCCAAGGAACCACTTCAAATGTCTGACACGGAGTTTCAACGTATTCACCTTCACTTTCAAGATACTTAAAGGTGTTTACGTGGCTAACAACATATCCTTCCTCTCCATAAACAGTAACAACCTTTCCTTCTACCGGATATCTCAGCTTCTGGTGTAATGTAGAGGTTACAGCACCTGCCCCGTGGATCCAGGGACGCCCAAGCAAACAAGAATACGACGGACGAATATCCATGACATAAAAGGTAGCATTGAAGACCTGAGAACCAACTTTGATTGGGAGATCAATTTCTCCATGCACCACTCTTCTCGAACCATCAAAAGCCTTCACTACTATATTACTGGGTTTCAACACAGCATCTTCAGGACTCAGCTTATTCAGGACTTCTTTGGGTAACACATTCAGAGAGGAACCATTGTCTATCAATACATGTGACAGGGTAGTGCCCCTGCATTCAATTGAGATATGCAGAGCCCTGTTATGATCCCTCTTGGCAGGAGTCAAATCAGCATCAGAGAAACCTAACCCATTATCATAGGTCAAGTGGGCAACACAATTTTCAAACTGGTCAACAGAAATTTCATTGGGTACATGGGCAGTCTTCAGAAACTTAATCAAGGCTTTGGCATGAGCCTCAGAACATAACATTAAAGACAGCATAGAAATCTTGGAGGGAGTATGCCCCAATTGATCAACAATGTCATAATCACTCTTGCGAATGATTTTCAATACTTCTTCCATCTGCTTAGAGAGATCATCAGCAGCTGGCACATCAGTAGGTATAGGTTCAATAACAGGACCTTTGCCCCGAGCATCAGTGGTGGAGGTAGCAGCTGGAGTAACTGCATTCTTGGAGGTAATTGGAGGAGAGAAAACTCTTCCGCTTCGTGTGATCTTACTAGACCCAACAATATTGTCAACATCAACAGGCATATCAGCTAAAGGTTCCTGCTTAACACCATGGATATAAACATCAGACCCATAATGCCAAGGCACAACTTTATCAGAAGTATATGGAATAGGACCAGGAGTGGTAATGACCATAGGAGCCATTCTAGCTTCAGCAACAATCTTCACAGGGCCTTCAGCAGTAATCTTAATTGGACCCTTATGAGTGATTTTAACAGGACCTTTGGAAGTGATCCTCACTGGCACTTTATCAACCATATCCACCTCTTCAATCTTCTTACCTTCAGTAATATGATCCACCACACTCTCTACAGAAGATGGAGTCCTCTCAAACACTATGGTATATTTATCCATGAGACGTTGAATTCCATCTCTCAACTTCCAGCAGCTATCTGGCTTATAGGTACAATACAAACAATCTTCACGACAACCTGGAAAGAACCCAGCTTGTACTAGCTTCTTCTTAATGACAGACAATGGTGTGGTCAACTCTGCAATTGAATAAATATGTGAATCTTCATCAATGGCATTGGCAGTCTTCTCATGATTTGGCATGAGAGCAGTGATCACATTTGGAGTACCCGGAGGGTCAAACTCAATCTCTCCAGCCTCAATCATATCTTGAATTTTGTTCTTCAATACCCAGCAACTATTGGTATCATGTCCCTGGCAGTTTGAATGATATGCACATCGTGCATTAGGATTGTACCTGGGAGAGGTAACATTAGGATTCTGAGGAGCCTCTTTCAGAGTAATAAGTTCAGCCTTCAACAAGTGTTGCAATGCCTGAGCCATTGACATGTTGATCTTAGTGAACTGCCTTCTAGCCCTCTGTTGGTTGCCCTGTGGCTGCTCTGTTGTTGCAGGAGTTGGTTTTGAGATATGAACTGCACTCACAGACTGATGCCTTCTATTACGATCAGGTTGACCATAAACAGCATTTGATTCTTTCTTTCCACTGGGAGGCTTCTTTGCAGCACCTGATGAGGAAGCACCCACTTGAATCTTGCCACTCCTGATACCATTTTCTACACGCTCTCCTGTCATTATCAACTCAGTGAAGCCAGATGATGAGCTTCCAATGAGATGACTGTAAAATGGTCCATTCAACGTACACATGAACATATCAACCAATTCCCTGTCAGTTAGAGGGGGTTGCACTCTTCCAGCCAAATCTCTCCATTTCTGAGCATACTCCTTGAAGCTCTCTTTAGCACCCATAGACATGCTCTGAAGTTGCATGCGAGTAGGAGCTAAGTCAGCATTGTATTGATACTGCTTATAGAAGGCTTCAGCAAGATCATTCCAATCCCGGATGTTGACACTCTCCAACTGATAGTACCATTCCAATTGAGCTCCAGATAAGCTCTCTTGGAAGAAATGGATCCACAACTTTTTATCAGCAGTATGGGGTTGGATCCTCCTGACATAAGACCTCAAATGCTGCTTGGGACAAGAGACACCATCATAAACAACAAAAGTAGGAACCTTGAAACCAATGGGTATAACCACCCCAGATATCAAACTCAGGTCTTCAAAATCCAGCCCAGAAGATTTCTGTAATTCCATAGCATCCATTCTATCTACCAGCATCTTGAATTTGTCTTCATTAGGCTCATGGTAGTAATTAGCCTCAGAATCAGAGTCCCCCATAGTGTTGTGGAGACTGCCTCCCTCTTTTTCAGACTCTTCAGACTCATAGTCTTCAACCTGTTCTTTGGTCTTGACAGGACCTCTGAACCTTCTTCCCATGTTGATCAGGCCACCTGACCTTCTAGTCTTCTTAGTCTTCTTGACCAGCAGTGTCTTCAATTCATCCTGCCCCTTGGACAAGTTCAGGATCAGCTCTTGGAACTGTGCGTTCTGTGCCTGGAGATCCTTAACTGTTTGTTCAAGAGCCATTGCTGAAATAAACAGCGAGAAGGTGAGAAACCTGTGCACAAGAAACCTGTGATGCAATGATATGATATGTGAATGTATATGCAATGTTTTCAAGGACCGCATGATTTAAATTTGCTTAAACAAACAAGAAGGTAAACTTTTATTAGTGATAAATTTGTTTTGCCTCTTGGGCTTACAGAAAATGAAATGCAATAAATACAAGAGATGGGGTTTTAAGTCTCCCATGGACGTTTCCTCTTTGTGTTGAGGTATGAGTTGAGATTCCGCTCTTCGTGAAGTTGCTTTGTTAGTTCCAAGATCCTTTCTTGGCTTGCTTTGTAATGAGCCTCGAAAGTATCCCTTTGCTCCTTCAACTGGATCCAGGATCTCTGTAAATCTTCCATGTCAGTAGGCATGTCTGGGTGAAGGATGGTATAAGCAGTATCTCCTTCAGCAACAGGTTCCATGGTAACTGGCAGGATAGCAGGATATGGCATCATGAGAGTCTGAGCACGAGATCGCACCCATCTGAGATAAGCCTCCATAGGAATAGTGTACTTGGGCTCCAGAGTCTTGCTGTCAACCTTGTTCACTTTTCCCCATGCTCGTATGAACCTCTGACGGTAACCTTGAAGATCGTTGTCGTAGTCAAATACGATGCCTTGAATCAACATCTCATGTGGACCATCACTCCGAGCGTAACCAAACTGTCGTAGAGCTAGAGGGGGGTTGTAGGTAATGCCTCCTCTTATGCCTAGAAGTGGCACATTAGGAAACTCCCCACAACGGTCAATGATAGTGACATTCTCCATAGATCTGGAGCACCAATGAATATCTGAATGAGAGAGTGACATGATTCTCTTGGACCACCTGAACCCTTGTTCATTCTTCATCATTGAGCGAGGAAGGTGAGAAATAAACCACCTAGATAGCAAAGGTATGCAGCACATCAAAGTTCCTCTTGCCCTTGTAGTACGAGTATGAAGAGAGTGCAGGATGTCCCCAAGTAATGTAGGCACTGGATTGTGACTCAGGAATATATTGATGGCATGAACGTCTATGAACTGATCAGGATTGGGGAACAACACTAAGCCATAAATCAGCAAGGCTAAGATCTCCTCAAAAGCATCATAGCTCATAGCTTTCAAGAACACTTGAGCCTTCTCTATCAACACCTTAGCAAGAATACCCTTAACTCCGCTTCTCGTTTCTAGAACAATGTCAGACTTCTTCAGATGTAGAGCTGCAGCAATAACCTCAAGTTTAGGCTCTTTTTCCAAGCCTGAGAATGGTTTCTGATCAAGAACAGGTATGCCCAAGAGTTTGGAGAATTCCTCCATGGTAGGAACCAGCTGGTAGTCAGGGAATGTGAAGCAATGGTGCTTAGGATCAAAGAACTGAAACAGGACACTCATCATATCTTCATTGAACCCTGAGGTGACTAGATCCAATTGGTGACCATGTCTCTTGATGAACTGGGAGTGTTCAGACACTTGAGAAACCAACTCTTTAAGCTTAGCAGGTATCCCTACAAAGTTGATCCTGATAGTGTTTCTATGAGCAGAAGCCATGACCTAAAACAAAGAACAAAGATAAATCTTTTGGTCCTTGAAATGGTTAGTGAAAATGCTATGCTTATGATGCATGATGATGTCATGATGTTATGCTCAATCACAAACATGTGGCACACACAAACAAGTCACACCATAGCCCTAGGTTTAAAGGCTTGCATGAGGTTCAAAGGTAAGTACCCTCCCTTGAAGTTAGTTGGTTCATCCTGTCCTACAAAAGTAACCATGTTCTAAGGGATCTCAATATCATTGATCCTTCACAAGGGTGGTTGTTCAGTAGGCAACTGACTTGCCAACCAAAACCCTCCAAGTTTAGAATCTCAATGAGCGTAGTATCGAGTATCAACCAACTTCAGTCTTCACCAAAGCCGGTTATCTCACTACTTTCTAAAGGCCAAGATGGGATAACTAGGGTTCTAAAAGTTAGTTAGTGCATTGACAACATATGGCAGCCTCATATTATCCTCAACTTGACTTAAGGAACATAAGCACCAACCAAGAAGTCACACTAACTATGGCCACCAGATCAACCATATCGGTATACGCCGTACAGTTTCCTTGGTCTATTGCCATTTACCTAAGGTACACTAGATCCGGGTTAGGACCTTTCACACATAAGAGCCCAACAAGTAAAGTAAAGCAAACAAAGCAAACAATTTAAGTGATCTAATTCCTAAGGGTACCCCTCTTTAATTTAAATCCCCAGCAGAGTCGCCGGTTCTGTAACACGGTGGGAGAACTGACTTTAGTTAAATGTTGCGGATAGCAAGAGTCGCCACCGACTTTTATTTTATCCAAAGGAAAGGCATAAAAGAACAGGAAAGACCTTTTAAAAGATTTTTGGGTCCGGGGGGTAGGTTATGTAAAGGGAAGGTGTTAGCACCCTTTACATCCATGGTTATCCATGGGCTCTTAGTTACTTAGCTCACTTTAAAATGTTTTTGAAATGTGAAGTGTATGAATAGAAATTTTCTTAAGAGTTTGATAATGATCCATGTACGGATGCGCAAAAAACCTTTGTTTGGAAAATTGTTTGAAATATGTGAAGTATTTGAAATGTTTTTTAAAAAGTGAGCAAGCATCTAAGAGGAACCTACCCTAATTTTAAGTCTTTTCTGTTCTTGAATCCTTTAAATGGTAAGACTATCCCTATTATTAAGGAATAGGTAGTCATTACCTTGGATGTGAGGGACAAGTGAAGGGTCATCTGTTTATTTAGGCAACTGTGGGGTGTATAAGCAATTCGAAGGGACTTATCATCTTTATTCGAAAGGGACAAGATCATTACGAAGACAACATTCGAAAGGGACTTGATCTTTTATCTGTTAAGGGACAAGACGATGTTAATTGGAGGGACTTTGCTTTATACACCCTACTTGACCTTTTTGTAATAGGCAACATGAGAGGTATCCCTAAGGAAGTGAGATGACGATCAAAGATCGACTTACGTGTGTGAGTGTACAATTTTAATATTTATCTTTAAATTAGTGAGATAAATTAATTTTATATTACAAGTATGTTTACACTCCCTATTTTACTAACCATAGCATAAAATATAAATAATAAACATTATTAATAAAATATTACATCCAGGAACAATTACATAATAACAATTAAAGAAAATTAAATATAATAAGCAAAAATAAATAATAATAATAATTGGGTTAGTAGAAAATAATAATAAAAATAACACAAAATTAAATGGGGTTAGTAATAAAATATCATATAAAAATAAACATAATAAATAATATAAACAAAAATATTATAATAATTAAAAGAAAAGATCAAATTTTTATATAAACAATTATTTAAGATTAATAAGAAACTATGAACAATTATATCAATTATTATAAAATTTTAAGTTATATGCAAATTATAAAAAAAACATATTATGAAAATAAAATTATAATTACAAAAATTAAATTAGCAATTTTTAACTATTTTTAAACATGTATTAAGATTTATGTACATACACAATAAAATTATAAACAATTATAAAATATTTACATATTATGAAAATAAATTAAGAATTTTAATTTTTTAAGCAAGATTTAAATTATAAATGAATTGTAGAATATATACATATTAAATTAAAAATTAGGGTTTTAGATACAAAAATATTAGGATTTTAATTTAATTACATAATACTAATACATATTAATAAAAGAAATTAATTTTAGAAAATATTATTTTTTAGAAATTTTTCAGAACATATAATATTTACATATTAATTTAAATCTATTTACATATTAAACATAATTATATTTTAATAATAAAACAATTAATAAAATAAATATACAAAACAGAATTTAAAGAAACTTACCTGGGGCAGGGATTGAACCCATGCCCTAAGCTTTACAACACTCTGGACGAAGCAAGCTACCACTGGGCTACAGGCGCGCATGTGACAAAGAGAGAAGTCCAATTGGTTTTGTTGCTTGTTCCTGAAAAATCAAAGAAAAAGAAAACCAAAACAAAAGGCCTGGGGGGATCGAACCCAGGACCTTCACATTGCACACAAACACACTTACCATTCCAGCCGGGAGGGCGCTTCTGTTAAGATGATAGCTTTAATTCATTATATTTTAAGATTGCTAATTAACTGAAAAAAATAAGAAAAAGGTGGTGAAGCCAGGATTCGAACCAAAGACCTCCAGGTATAACACATGCGCTCCCTACCACTGGGCCAAGCACAACGCTTGTGAAACAAAACAAAAACAAAACATAAAATATTAAAACAGATTTTAAATTCTAGAAAGCGCGCGCTGGGGATCATCTTCAACCTCTGACACTGCGAAATTTGCTGCGAAATTATCCACCAGTTTTCCTGCGAAATTCTAAATTGCAGGAAACCCTACGAAAACCATACACCATCAAAACTGCAAAATTTTGTCAAATTAATTATACAAACATGACCTATAGATGAATTGGCATTGATCTGTGTTCTTAGAATTGATTTATGTTAGCTCAAGAACAAAAACCCTAAAGGGGCCGAAAACCCTAACAATGGTGGTTTCATAAACCTGCAATGAAACTTCAATTAAATCACCCAGAATCAATCAATAACTTCATACAAACACAAAGCAATGAACAAAAGTTATTAAAATCCAGCCAATGTTTAGAATCGAAAATCAAAAAATTCATGAATGTGATGAATCAGATTATGCATATGAGGGTGATTTTGATGCTTTTGATGGCAGGGATTGGTTTAAGGATGTCCAAGGAATCATTCCATGTCTTAAAAATACCTTAAAAGCTCTTGTATAGTGGAAACCGAATTTGACTTTTTGTGAGGTTTTTTTGAAAATATGAACTTACTCTTGAGGCCAGAATTTCGTGTCCTTGTACATTAGGTTATGATGTATACTTATAATAGAATGGATTTAGGTCAGAAAAGTGGATCATTGTGTGAAAGATTTGATAAAAAAAGATTAAGCTTTAAAATTCAAATATTCTTGCATAAACCCTTTCTATTTCAAGCCAATCACCATTATTTTTGTATCATTCTGATCCATATTGCATTCATGATTTTCTAGAAGCTCAATCTCTTTTAAATATTTGATTTTTCTATTTTATTTTAATTTAAAATGATTTTAAATGAATTAAATCAAAATAAATAAAATAAAATGATGAAAAAATCTGAATTTTATAGACTTGGGTCGTGCATGAAGTATTGGTATGGATTGGATCATCATATGGCAAGCCCATTTAGAAAAAAATTGGTTTTAAACCTCCATTTTCTTCATAAACCAACCAAAAATTTCCCAACTTTGCAAGGGCACAAATCCTTCAATTTTAATGCTATGAGGGTTTTCTTGGACATTTTGGAAATCTTGAAGAGTCCTCTAACCAACCCCACTGGTTTCATGTCCATATCATTTACCATTCTCAAGTTATGCCCTTTTGAAGTTGTTGACTTTTTGTTGACTTTCAAAAGGACCTATAATGTCTTAGCTCATACCTTCCAAATGAAGCATTTTTGGGCTTGGCTTGTGAGACACAAAGTTGTAGACAATTCAATTTCCTTCAAAATGAGCTTTGGATGGAGAATTGGTGATGAAGTATATGAAATTTATGGCTGGTCAAAGTTCAGTTGACTTTTCCTGAGAAAACCCTAATTTAGAAACCTCTAATTCTTGATGATCTGAAATCTCCTTGATGAATCATGATCAACCCTTAATCAAATGATGAATTTTACTTCATATACTTGATGTTGGCAAAAAATCATGAAGTTTGACTTTGGTTTGACCATAGTTGACCTCAGTTTGACTTTTTAACTGCTTTGACTTATCTGATCATCTGACTGAGCAAACCTTTGAGAAAAGTCTTGAAACTTGTCATGGGGATTCTTACACACATATAAGATGTTATGAAACTCTCTTGAAGTCTTGGAAGTCCATTTAGCCTGATTAAAGTCAAAACCCTAGTTTTAGATGCACTGCTTAGGAGGTGCATTGTCTGAGGGAATTGTCAACTCTTCTGACTATTTGTGAACTTTGTGAACCTTGTGAACCATCATAAGATGTCTTGTGAACCTTGTGAACCTCATGGGAGGTCTTGTGAACCTCATAAACCTTCTTAGCACACAAAGTCTTGTATTGTGAGGGCAAATTTTGGGGTGCAACAGGCCTAAGCACACCTCGAGCTAAGAACGAGTAACAGAAGATGAGGAAGAAATAAGATAAAGAGATGAGAATGCGCTATGAAGAAGAAATGAGATAAAGAGATGAGAATGCGATATGAAGTAATCGAACTATACACAAACAGAGCCTACACCAGTAGGACTTCCAGATGCAACAACATGCAATAAGATAAAATCGGGCCTTAGTGTTACCTAATGGAGAAGGTCCGTTGCCTCTTCAATATGCGCAAAAGATTTCCAGAATAAGTACCAAGAAGATACACACAATTAATTCCAGCAAGACTCAGGTGCTTTAACCTCGCGAATCAACAATCGAACTAACCAAAATATTCATTCAGATAACTCTTCGATCTTAGGCGATAGTCCACTGCCATCCTCGAATTTCGAGCAATAAGCCGACAACACCTCAGATAAAACAAACTAAAACCAGGATTAATCCAAAATTTTATTAACCAAATTGATTAACTAAAAGAAAAACTAAACTAAGATGAGATTAATAACCAAAATTATGTTAAAACAAACTAAAAAAAATTAAGCTATACAAAAATTAAGAAATAACTTCTGTTATATACATCATAAAATAAAACTATAAAGAAAATTGAATTAATAAAAAACAAGGATAGAAACCAAATAAAATAGGAAGATAAACAAATAAAGGGGGGAGGGGTTCGTTTCAAATGGGGGCCAGCAGCAACATCAACGGGCCCTTAAGGCCCATCGGTGAACAACAGAAAAACAACATAAGGCACATGCTGGAGTGATGGAAAGTGCGCTGCATTAAGGACCTGTCTCTATCAAACAGAAAAAGCAAAATTATAATAATGAGAGGAAAAAAAAACAAGGTCAACAAAATGTCAAAATTGAAACTCAAACTTGAAACCATTCATATTCATCCCCATCCCTCTTCTAAAAAACAAAACCCGATGACTCCGAACAAAATTTGATGGTGCGGAAGAACTTCAATCCACCGCGAGAAATGGAGATTCGCCACTCCTTCACTGCATTGAGCTTCGAGTTCTTAGTCCCCGTCTTCTTCTTCTAAACTCGATCTCGTCCCTTTCTTTTTGTGATGGCGTATCCGGCTCCACTCTCTTCGTGGCTTAAGCTTTCATTAAAGAACAAAGTGGTGCGAAGATGAGGGTAGTGGAGAAGAAAACTCGCACTAATGTTGACGGTGATCTTTTGCAAATCTCCGATCAAAATGACGTGCTTCGGTCTCTCTCTTTTGAACCTCTCTTCATCTATTTTCTTTATTCTATTTTCTATTGGGATCTGGATTTGTGGTTGGAAATTGTTGTGTTGAGGAAGAGTATAATGGTTGTGGTGAGTTCAAAGTGGTTGTTGTTGTTGTGGAAGGGCGATTGTTGTTGATGAAGGGAGCTGATGGTGGTTCGGTGTTGGAGTTGTTTCTGTGTTGTTGAAACCGTAGCGGTGATGTGGAGAAGCATGAGGTTGGCTGTTGAACGAATGGAGGTTGGGAATAGAACGAATGGTGGTTTAGTGATATTGAAGGGGGTTGTGTTGAAGGTGAGTTTCGGATTCGGAGGAAGATTGTGGCCGGTTGTGTATGAGAATGAGTTGCGGTGTAAGGTGATGAAGGTGTGGTGTCCGGGTTGATGAAGAGGGTTATGTTGTGTTGGTGTGGTTAGCAGAAAGAAGGTATGTTGGAGACTTGGTGGTTGATGGTGAAATGAAGGTTTTTGTTTAGTTTTGCGGTTGAGATGATTATTGCTGAATGGAAAGAGTGAGCAGGGTCGGTGAGTGAGGAGAGAATGAGGGGTTTGGTGAAGTTTGTTGCTTCTGTGAAAAAAATCCTCTTACATGAAAAAGCTGTTTTCTGTTTTGTCCGCTTCAAAATTGGTGTAGTCTGTAATGTGTTGTGAAATTCGCCTTGTTATTGTGCATGGTGTGGAAATCATGTGCTGATGGAATAGCATGAAAATTGTGAAGTATCGTGTGGTGAGAGGAATTTTTGTGTGTGTGAGCTGCGTGCGGGAATTTCTGTGGGGCCAGTTGAAAGAAAGTGTACTGGTTGCGTGTGATCTGTGTGACCAAAAGCTGGTACGTGAGAGGCATGGTGAGAAAAACGAAAATGAAAATGTGGTGTGTGGGGCCATGAAAATAATTCCTCTTTTTTTTTGTATTTGGTTATAATAATTGGTAGAAATAACATAAAAAAAATGGAAATTGGATTTAGAAAAATAATAGAAATGAATGTGTTTTATTTAGAAAAATGGAATTGAATATGTGTAAACACCCCAAATTTGCCCTCACCCATTCACACCTTGGCTTGTGATCATCCTCATATGCATAAACACAATCATATCATCTCACACCTCATTTTTGATTCACTGGATAGTTTCTAAGGCATCTGCACCTAGGGTTTGTGATCTGAGCAACCCCAAAGCATCTTGAACCATTCCAAAGGCAACTAATCAACTCAAAGGGGTCCATGTGTGTTATTATATCATATTTCATCTCCTCAAAGTCAAAAATGCAGAGGAATCACAAGAACTAGGGTTTGAGTGGATGCAGGGCCAGCTTGAACTACACAGTTGACTGAAAATTAGGGTTTTGGTTTCAGAGGCCATAACCCCAATTTTTTTGGTCATTCTTGTTTCCATTGATCTCTATATGGTATAGGGAGTATACATATCAATTTTCATGAAGAAATTCCATGGGGAAGTCATCTGATCAAGAGTTGACTTTCTAGACAAGTCAGTGCAAAATCAGGGCATCTGAGGCCCCCAATGACCCAACCAATGGGTGATCTTCATCATTTTGAGTGTATATGATCTTTATTTGATCATGGAAGAAGGTTGAAGTTCATAGAAATCAAGAATTTAGGGTTTTTGCAAATGTTGACTTTTTGGGCATAGTTGACTTTTCAAGAATGCATCATTTTAGGTTATTTTTCAAGCTTTGATTCTTGGTCCAAAAAGGCTTCAAATGGAAAAACTTTGGTCATGAAAGTTGTAGATCTCATCTTTCCCTTTTCAAAAAGTACAAGAACATGATCAAACTCTTCTTGGATCAAAAGTTATGGCAATGCAAAGTTGGCTAAAATCATTAATTTTCAAGGCATGCCCTAAGTGAGAACTTTGCAAAATCTTGGACCAATGCACATTGCAGCCTCTAATTCATTTCAAACCAGCACATAAGCATTCTCTAAGTTACAAAATTCAGAATTGGATCAAGTTTCATCATGATTTGGTTTGTGTAACAAGGCATTTTTTTCATGAAAATCCATAAAGTAACCAAGTTGCAAAACTCATGATCAAGCCTTCACCACTTGCTGCCTTGAATGCTGGACCAAGCTGACATTTCCCCCTCATCTTGCTGCGCATAGCCCATGCCTTGTACCAAGCTAGCACCTCACCATACTTTCTCTTACACAAGAGTTGACAAATTGCAAAAGTTGCCTCACCTATCCATAAAGCACATGTCAAATCAACTGACCAATGAGAGAGAGTCATATGGACAATTTGCAAGCAAAACATAGCATAAGGCAAGGCTGAAACCATCACATTCACAACATACACAAAAACTCACCATCTTGCAACTTGCTTCGATTTTCTCTATACAGCCAGCAAACACTCAAACCTTTTCCTCCATCCAACTCACCATGTATCACTGAGTAGAAACCACCCAAAGCACAAGCCTAAAACATCCAGAACACCTCATTGCCATCTCTCACTCCATTCTGCAGATTCATTCGAATCTCCCTCCCTAGCCCACAAACAGCCAAACAAACCTTGCAAAGCTTCTCCATACATCATCTGGACCTCAAACCATCACTCACCATGGCCTGAATCAGTCAGAGTCACCATAGCCATTGTTGACTGAGCTTGAAGCAGTTCCTTTCGAAACTCATTATCCAGCCAGCACAAACTCATTTTGAGCATTCAAACATCATCAAGGGGTTCTAAGGAGTAGATTGCACATAAAGAGAAGGCCAGAAAGTCCTCAAGTGGAAAGCTTCAAATCTCAGGTAGCCTGAAATTTATTTTTCCAGAAATCATTTCTTTTGTTCCAAACTTGTTCTTTGTGTTATCCTGATCATTCTGGTACCATTAGTTTTTGAAATGGTTGTGATTTGAGCATTTAATTTGTTTCTGAAGCTTGCGTGACCTAGAACTTTTTCCCTTCGATTCAGTTGATTTAGGAAATATAAATTTGTTTTGAGAGAGGGGTTTGGTTCGTGAGAGGGTGAGGATCATTTCCATGTTCTTGGTTTTCATTTTTGGTACGTTTTGAGAGGTTTTTGAGATTTTTCAAGTGAGAGCTGGCCGGAGAAGACGACCGGAAGTCTTCTCCGGCCACCTGAGAGTCATTTGTGCCCTAATCACGTAATTAATGAAGTTTGAATTTAGTCCCTTGGATGTGTTGACTCGCGCGTGTTTGGACGCCCAGGATCATCCCATTATGCCCTAATCCCAGTTGACTTTCTTTAATCTGAATTAATTAATTCATAAATCAAAAATTAGCTGAAGTGGAATCTGGGCCATTCATTAGCGCGCCAGTCAACCTTTTCATTTCAACTTTGAATCTGGATCATTGGATCAGATTACTTTCTCTTTTATTTTGTTTTATTTCATTTTCTTTCTATTTAATTTGCATAATTAATTTAAAATAGCAAAAATGTCTTAAAAATTATGAAACTTTTTCTTTAAAGTTTTATTAATTTTTAAGACCCAAAAACATTTTTATTTTATTTTTTATCATTAAAAAAGTATTTTTAAATATTTAAAAGATTATTTTTAATTGATTAATGGGAATTAATTAATTAAAAATACTTTTAGGTATTTAAAATTTACAAAAAAATTCATGAAATGTTCTAAGACATTTAGAAACATTGTCCAACCTTCAAACCAAATTTCTTTTTTGATCTTGATGCATTTTAAGAATTTTTCATTGAATTAAATCATTTTTTATGCATTAATTTGATCCTAAGTTCAAAAATTCATTTCTGCCTATTGGAGGAGGGTGAGACATTGATTCTTCTTGCATTGTGTTATGTTTAGCATGTAGTTTCTAGGGTAAAATGGACATGATTTGATCTTGCATTTTCTAATTGTTTGGCATTTCTTTTGTTAAGAACCCTAAAAAACCCTAATAACTTGTAAAAATCATATCTTGAGTTTGGTTGAGAGTTGAGAGCTCCCCTTTGGGCAGTGGTTCATTATAGGTCTAGGGTTTCTTTGGGTAGCATTTTCCATTTTTTATCTTAGGGTTTGCTTTTTTTTTTTGGTTTGTGCTTGATGTTTGATCCATGAACCCTAATTTGGGCCTTCATTTGCATCCCTCTTGCATTCCCTTCCATAACATGACTTGTCTTTGCATTTTGTGCATTCTTATGATCCATTTGGCATCTTAAGACATGTAGAAAGCATCATTGATCACTGCATTACATATTTGCCATGTCATTTGTCTTGTATGATTCATAACATTCCATGTTTGTTCATGCTCCTTAACTTGCATCATATGCATTCATAAGCTTGTTTGATCATTTCCATTGTCTTGCCTCATGTTTGCAGCACCTCATAACATCATAATCATCATCAACATGCTTCTGGTTTTGCTTAGCATCATATCATTTCATCTCATCTTGCATTGCATTGCATTTTCTTTCTAACATTGCAGGTGGTAAGTAAACTTGAGAAGTGGATTTGCCTTCACTTCTCATACCTCTTCTTTTCATCTCTCTTGCATCCATTGCTGCATTTTTACATGTGTTTGAGTTTGAGCTTGCTCATTCTTCTTCCTCCCACTTTCTTTCTTCAAGTGACTTGACTTCTTGAATGAAGCAAGTCACTTTGCTTCTCTTGATCCTGTTCATCTGCTTCCTGGTGGTTCCTCTGAAGATTGTTCTTGCAAACCTCACAAACCTTAGGACCAACCAAGCATGACAATGAATTAGGGTTTTGATTAGTTCCCCCATAGTTTTACCTTTGTGTCTCTCTTTGAGTCTTCTCTTCTCATCTCATAATCAGGGACTAAACCCTAAAGGCTTTAAGACTTTGTGATTAAGCTTATGCCTGCATCCTTCTCTTAGGATGGAGTGTATAACTTTAATCCTAAGTATTAAACCCTTAAGGTGTTTTAATCTCTTAATCAACTCATTTAATAAATATCAAGACATCACACTTGTAACTTGGGCCTTGCATTAGGGTTCTAATTCTTCCTTAAGTGGTTAAGAAGGACTAACCCTAGTGTTAATGGACAAGTCCCCCTCAAGTTGTCTTACAAATCATAAAAAACACTTCATCATCATATCATTAATAAAATCCACTTAATCAAAGGCTTGTTTTGTCATGGGTTTAATCCCTAACCATGGATTAAGTTGAGGAGTTTTTCTCAACTTAAACATTCTCATCTATCATCCTTCTTTTAGGATGGTGTAATGAGTCTGTTCAATCCATGATTATGGCTTAACCTCATTACTTAACACTAAACAAAATCACAAAAACATCTAAATAATCACAAATAGGTTAATGATCTTAATCCTACATCAAAAGGTGATTAAGTGTGAGAATCTGACTTCACACTTAAGGTATTCTCATTACCCCTAATCAGAGGGAAGATGTGATGAGTTTACTAAATCCATTGGTTTAGACTTAAGCTCATTAACTTATGACAAACTCTCAAAAGCAATAAAAGACTGAAAACTCCAAAAACAAACAATAATCGTCTCCTTCGGGATTCTTTTCTCATCACACTCACTCACAATCGAGAACTTGCTTCTTCCGTCTAATGCAAGACAGTTAGCACCTGAGCCAGACAGGTCATACACTTGAGCATAGGCAAGCAAGCAGTTCACCAGTCAATTCACCTTTCAGTCTCTTTGGGTCGAACTACGGTGTTCTGACTTCCTCATTGCACGAGAGGATACGTAGGCATAACTTAACAGTTATCGAACAAAAGTCTCTGTATATTCCCCCTCTTTCCAGCTTTATTCTCTTAGCCTCATGATCATGAGCATACTCTTTCCTTACACTGACACTTCACTTATGCACTTCACATTCCTTTTACACTGACACCTGTACATCTCTTCCAGCTATTTTATACACAGATTGCACTGACACTACCCCTTTAAAACACAAATCTTTTAAGCGTGGATCCCGTCGAGTACGACGGACGATCTGGGTGCTAATACCTTCCCAGGTTGTAACCAACCCCCTTTCTCAGTCTCTCTGGTTCGCAAACCGTCTTATCCATCCTTTTTCTAGGTCTATGCAGCATTGCCTTTCCTCCGGGATAAAAATGCCTAGCTGGCGACTCTATTCATCTCCAGTGAGTTCACGGCTGTGTGTTCTCATTGTCCCTTTCGCCGACCGTTCGCGTCTGTACCTTCATCTGATCCATTTTCATTTGTCGGGAGCGACAGCTTGGCGACTCTGCTGGGGAACCTTATACTGCAACCAGGGCTTCTGGTTCTTTTTGTGGGTTCCTCCTAGCGCTTGTTTGATTTGTGTTTACTGGGGTGTTATGTGCTTGTTTGTGCTTGTATTTATTTTTGTTTATTGCTTTATGTACAGTTGCTTTACTGCTTTCTTTATTGCATTTGTATATATCATGCTGTCATTGTTGCTGGCTGGATCTGTTTGCTTTGGTGGGTGGGTGATTCATTGAGAGTTAAGGTCCTATACCTGGGACCTGAGTGACACCTAGGCTAGAGTGAATCATATTCTTTCCCATTCCATTTCGGTCTGGTGCGGGAATATGAAACACGGTTCAGATATGGGTTTCTTCTTGAGAA
Source organism: Lathyrus aphaca (assembly GCA_963966055.1). Lineage (NCBI taxonomy): Eukaryota > Viridiplantae > Streptophyta > Magnoliopsida > Fabales > Fabaceae > Lathyrus > Lathyrus aphaca. The sequence goes on from OZ014525.1 coordinate 275,986,953, forward strand.
CTCTGTGTTGCAGATTTCCTGCAATGCTAGGGCTATCTGGGAAGCCTGCTAAGTCTGGATGACCTTTAGTTTTGACCTTCAGAAACTGAGGTGAATTAGAGGAGGAATTGTTATGGTTATTGTAAACACTGTACCTCCGGGTTAGAAGTGTTTACACTTCTCATAACTGATCCAAGTCTGAGGATCCTTGTTCTAGATCATCACCTGTGAGGGGGTTGGGCTGTTTACAGGTTTGCAGGTACCTTGACCTCAGAATACCCTGTTACTTTGACTTTGTTAAGAGTACTCCATGTTGGATAGTTCTTGTGATTCTGAACCCTGGACATGTGGCTCTTTATTTGAGTCCCCCTACCCTGGTTACTGGATTTTTTAGACCTCCATCTGGAATTCTTGAACACACATGGATCTATACCAAGGCAGTTAATCAGATCCAGCTCAGTCACAAACCCTTGCATTTCATTTGCATACATACTCATTGCATCATATTAACATGTGCTTATTTGTGTTTCAGGGTATCCACCTTCATCTGGTTTTGGTTTTGACCCCATCTGCAGTTTTGACCTGTTTCCACCAGCACTTGCTTCAGTTTGTCAGCTATACTTCAGTTACTTGCACTAGCCAGTCAGTGGCCCACTCCTCAGCATCTCCATCAGCACTTATTCTACTCAGTCTCAACATCATGGCTCCAAAGAAAAGCAACATCACTTATCATTTCTTCCAACCAGACTTATCAGACATCAGGAGGATCCAAACCCTGATCACCCCAGATCACATTCCTTTGTTCAGAGAGCATTATGGGGATATACTGGACATGGTTAGGGATCTGGACCCTTCTCAGAGGAGCCTGATCCACACCTGCATTCAGTTTTATGATCCCCCATTGAGATGTTTCACCTTTCAAGACTTTCAGTTGGGGCCCCTATTAGAAGAATACTCATCTTTGATTGGTTTGCCTATCAAGAGGGAAGTCCCTTTCAACCCTGAAATGGTCTTTCCCAGCAATGGAGAGATAGCAAAAGCTTTGTATCTGGAGCCTGTTTTGATTGAACAGCATATGACCTCCAAAGCTGGAACCCTTGGTTTTCATCTGGACTTCCTGATTTCTCAAGCTAGTTTGAAGGCCTCCTTGGGGGATTGGAAAGCTGTTTGTGCTCTGTTGGCTTTAAGTGTATATGGAATTGTGTTGTTTGCAGATGAGCCTCGATTCATCAGCAAGAATGCAATCCATTTGTTCATCCTGAAGAACCCAGTGCCAACCTTGTTGGGTGATCTCTATTACTCAGTACATCAGAGGAATGAGAAACAGAGGGGAAGATTGGTGAGAATTTGTGCTCCATTATTCCATGCTTGGCTTCTTAAGCATCTACCCAGGACAGATGCATTCCTAAATCCTCATCAGCAAAGCAACTGGGCTAAGAGGCTCACTACTCTCACTTCAGCAGATATCAGATGGTGTACTCAGAGCACCAAAGGCAGAGATATGATCACCAGCTGTGGGCACTTTCCCAATGTGCCTTTGATAGGAGTTAAGGGAAGTATCAATTACAACCCTCTGCTGTTCAGAAGACAATTGGGCTATGCACTGGTCCACATTCCTAGGGAACAAGACCTGGTTGAGACCCTCTACTGTGAGAACAAGATTAGTTTGGCTGCTGTTAGGCAGGCTGCCTGGGCCTGGGATCACGTTCAAACCAAGGGAGTCACCGTTCTGGGGAAATGCAATAATGTGGCATCGATCCAATATTATGAGTGGTCCCATGCTAGGGCCCAATTCTCTGGAATGCCCTTTACCATAGAAGACATGCCTGAATCATCTTCAACACCACCCCCTGCCACTATCAGTCTGGAGGAGTTTGAGAGCTTGAAGGAAAGGAATGAGAAATTAACCCAAGCCTTGCAGAAGACCCTCAGGGAGAGGAGTGAAGGTGTGAGGGAGATTGAGAGATTGGAGAAACTAAGAGTGGAACACTTGACTAAGATTGAGAAGTCTGGAGATTATATCAACAAGTCCAAAGCTGGTGAGCAGATTCTGAAGAACGCTTGTAAGGAAGCCCAGTTTCAGAGAGCAAGGACAGACTTATATTTGAAAGAGAGTCAGGCCAGGTGGGTCCGAATCACTGAGGCCCGTACTCTAGAAGACAAGAGAGTTCAGGACAAGATGAAACAGATGGAAAAAGCCCTGGCAGCAGCCCAGGAGGAAATATCAGAGCTGAAAATCAAAGCAGGATTGAAGAGGTCTAAGGACCAAAGTCAGAGCAGGAAATTGACTGCAGCTGTTGCAACAAGAAACCTTCTCATCAGAAGTCTCACAGAGCATCCGGCTGATCCTGTGACCGAAGCACTTCTCAAGGAAGTTCGTGAGGATGAGTTTGGCCTTGGAGTTTGATCATTTGCTTGTTGTTGTTCCTTTTCCATGTACTTTTGCTTTTTGTGATGTTTTTTGACCCCTTTGAGGGCTTGTGTTGTAACTTGAACAAATTGTATTATTTCACCTTTGTAATATATTTGTGTTAGTTTCCATCTGGGTTACTTCAAAAGCAACTTCAACAGTATCATCTTCAAGGGTCTGGAAGGGTCAAAACTGAAGGCCAAACCGGATACCTTGAGAACAAATAAGCATAACTGCATTGCATGCTAACCCTTTTGTTTGTTTTGTAGGTTTTTGTTTTATTGTTGCTAACCTCTGTTGTGAATCTCAGGAATTATTGCTCGCCGCCGGGTATTTCCTCTCAACAGGCCTCACAGGTACCCAACTAGAAACAACCTTCCGGGAATCCAGATGGATCAGATGCAACAAGACCTTACAGAGGTCAGAAATCAGATGGCAAACGAAAGGTTAGAGATGAGAACGCAGATGACGCAGTTCATGGAAGTTATGAACAACATGGCCCAGAGCCAGGAGAGACTGAGGGCCATGGTGGAAAGGCAAAATCAAGAGGAGCCTCATGTAGGAACTGCAGGCACCAGTAATAATGAAAGGGTGCAACCCCATATTAATCCCCCTGTGTTTGGCCCACATCTCCATCCTGAGATTAATATTCCTGCAAACATTCAAGGAACAGCTACTGCGGCCAGGGTACTTCAAGAAGATCCTCAGGAGGACCAATTTACGGTAATGGGTGCTGGAGAAGAAACATATGATAGACGATTGGAAGAGATAGCTGAGAAGTTGAGGTCCTTGGAATCTCAAAATTCTTTGGGTTTCGACGTTATGGACATGGGTCTGGTAGAAGGGGTCAGGATCCCCCATAAGTTCAAGCCTCCTTGTTTCGAAAAGTATAATGGGACTTCATGCCCCCGGACTCATTTGCAATCATTTCTGGGAAGGCTGAAGGCCTATACAATGGATGAGAAATTGTGGATGTTCTATTTTGAAGATAGCTTGACTGGAGCATCAAGGGAATGGTATTCCCATCTGACAAGAGCAACTATAAGATGCTGGAAGGACCTGGCAGAGGCCTTCATCAGACAGTATCAGTATAATCTAGATATGGCACCCAACAGGACCCTCCTAATGGGAATGTCACAGTCTTCGAGGGAGAGTTTCCGAGAGTATGCCCAAAGGTGGAGGCAACTGGCTGCTGCTGTTCAACCACCAATGTCTGAAAGGGAAATGGCAGATATGTTCATGAATACTCTTCAGGGAACCTATATTGACAGGTTAGCTGCTTTCTCTTCCACCAGCTTCGCAGATGTTGTCATAGCTGGGGAGAGAATTGAAAGCCTGTTAAAAATGGGGAAGATCTCAGACAACGGTGCAAGCTCGTCCAGTAATACAAGAAAGCCTTTTGCAGGCCCAAGAAGAACTGGCGAGACCAATGCCATCCACACCAACAGGGGTAGGCCCCAATATGCTCAGAGGTCAATAGCAGCAGTCACTATCCCTGCTCCAGCTCATCCTCAGCCAGTCTATCAACCTCCTCAACAAAACTTCCAACAACAACCTCAGTACCATCAGAATCAGTATCCTCCAAGAAACTACAACAACTCCAACAACAACAATCAACAGAGGCCATTCCAACAGAGGCCATCCCAAGCTAACAGAGTGATCAACCCGATCCCAATGCCGTATGCTGCCTTGCTGCCACAACTTCTGAAACTCAACCTAGTTGAGCTAAGAACGTTGGCACCTCCGGATCCCAACAGTCTACCAAGAAACTATGACTCTAATGCTAGGTGTGCTTTCCACTCGAACGCACCTGGTCACAGTACAGAAAAATGCAGAGCTCTGCATATGAAGGTACAAGACTTGGTAGACTCCAAGGCTCTGAATTTTGCACCTCCGCCCAATGTCAATAAAAACCCAATGCCAAACCATGGTGGTCCTCGAATTAATGCTATTGAAGAAGACCAACCGTCTTATTTAATAACCAGTGTGGATCAGATCAGGACACCATTGGTAGAAATCAAAGCTCAACTCCGAGAAAATCAAATATTTCCGGGGTGTGAACTAGGGTGTCCCTACTGCAATATCTCATGGAATGGGTGTGAGGACCTGAGGAATGGCATTGACAGCCTTATTCAGAGTGGCTTGCTCCAGATCACTACATCATTTCCGGCAAATCCAGCAACTTCATCAACAACGGTTTCAGATCCTCCTACAAATGCAGCAACTATTGTTCCCGACAATTCATCAGCAGCATCAACAAGTACTTCACCTGTCCTCCCAAATGATCAGTTTTCAACAGTTTCTCCTGCTACAACTTCAGCTTCATTCCATTTCGACTCTCCATCAACAACAACAACAGTCCTTCCAACAGTACCTCCTACAACACCAGCGGTCAATCATGAAGATGTCTCTACTGTTACCATATTCTACGATCCTGAAAATAACTCCGCTTACCATTCAGAAGGTGCTGCTCCCACCAGAGCACCAATTACAATCTTTTATGATCCACAAACAATAACAGTCCCTTCAGCAGCAGCAATCAGTCCGGTCACTGTCACGGTGCCTGGACCAGTACCATATGAAAGCAATAGGGCCATCCCTTGGCACTATGGCTCTGATGTATACTGCGAAGGAAAAAGAATCACTCTTGGAACATCAACACCTGCACCACAAGTAGATAATGTGGGGGGAGGCGGAGGCTTCACCCGAAGCGGACGTCTCTTTGCTTCACAAGTCCAGAGACCTACTGCCGAAGCAGAAGCTGCTGCCAAGGCAAAGGGTAAAGGCCCGGTGCAGGAAGATTCAGCTGCCAAAGAAACCCTGAAAACTCCATTCGATCAGGAGGTTGATGAGTTTATGCGAATCATCAAAAAGAGTGATTATAAAATTGTGGATCAACTTCACCAGACGCCATCCAAAATCTCCATCCTCTCTTTGCTTATGTGCTCCGAAGCCCATCGGAATGCACTACTTAAAGTCCTGCACGCAGCTTACGTGCCTGAGGAGATTACTGTCAACCAATTGGAGACCGTGGTTGGAAATGTTACTGCTAGCAATGGGCTAGGGTTTACCAATTCTGACTTGACAGCGGATGGCCGCAATCACAACAAAGCCTTGCACATAACCCTGGAATGCAAAGGAGCTGTCCTTTCTCATGTGCTGGTGGACACAGGTTCTTCCCTGAATGTCTTACCAAAGAAGGCTCTGGTGAAGCTTGAATATGATGGATTGGCATTGAGACCCAGCAACCTGGTAGTAAGAGCCTTTGATGGTTCTAAGAGATCGGTTCTGGGAGAGATTGAGCTGCCTGTGACAATTGGCCCGCAGACTTTTAAAACTATCTTTTATGTGATGGACATTCAGCCCGCCTACAGCTGTTTGTTGGGTAGACCCTGGATTCACGCCGCCGGCGCAATAACGTCTACCCTTCACCAAAAGTTAAAATTTGAGTGGGAAGGTCAAGTTGTCACAATCTGTGGAGAGGAGGACATTTTTGTTAGCCATCTGGCTACTTATAAATACATTGAGATGGATGGGGAGATCCATGAAACAATGAGCCAAGGGTTTGAGGCCTTGAATGTGAATGAAGCATCTGCTGTATCTGGTACTCCAATGTCATCTTACCAACAAGCCCGGAAGGTTGTTGAAGAAGGAACTGCCCTAGGCTGGGGCAAGGTCTTAGCTGTGAAGGAGAAGAAGGACAAATTTGGGTTGGGTTACAGACCAACTCAACATCAAGCAAAGGCTACTGCAGAGCCAGGTTTTGTCAGTGGGGGGATGCTTACCCCCGATGCTATCAACTGTTTGGAAGACGAGCTGGAAGAGGAGCGCAATCTGGAGAATTGGATTCGTCCAAAGATCCCGGGGAGCAGTGTCTCGAACTGGTCTTCCCAGGAAATTATAAGAGTTACTCATGCAGAGTAATTATTATTTCCTGTATTTTTATAAGCATGCATCAAAGTCTTGCATCTTGCCCAAGATGACAAGACTCATTTTGTAACCAGGGCCATCTGTACTTTTGTGCAAACAAGATTAAATTAATGAAATATCAGACATCTTTTTGCAAACAAGTCTTTTTCTTTTCTGCTCACTGTTTTTCCATTTTTCTTTTTGTACAAAAAATAAATGGCGGCGTTTTCAAAGTGATAACTTCATTTCACTTTTTTCTAAAGCAAGATTAAAATCAATCACTAAAATGAACCAACTTAACCCTTGCAGAGAGTGCCTTCCAGACAGCACCGACAACAGCACGGCTATGACATCGTATGACTTTGACAATCCGATCAATCAAGCTGATGAAGGGGTTGATGAAGAATATGAGCTTCCTGAAGAGCTAGCCAGGTTGTTGAGACAGGAGGAAAAGGTTATTACTCCTCACCAGGAGGAGATTGAAGTGATCAATCTTGGTACGAAAGAAAATGTGAAAGAAGTTAAAATCGGGGCCTGCCTACAAGACTCAGTGAAGAGACAGCTGATAGATCTGCTTCAAGAGTATGTTGATGTGTTTGCTTGGTCGTATCAAGATATGCCAGGGTTGGATACCGACATTGTTGTGCACAAGCTGCCTTTGAGAGAAGAATGCCCTCCAGTCAAACAGAAGTTGCGCCGAACTCGCCCAGACATGGCTATGAAAATCAAGGAAGAGGTACAAAAGCAATGGGACGCCGGGTTCCTTGCTGTGACTAGCTATCCGCCGTGGGTTGCTAACATAGTACCTGTGCCTAAGAAAGACGGCAAAGTAAGAATGTGTGTTGATTACCGGGATCTGAACAGAGCCAGCCCGAAGGATGATTTCCCATTACCTCACATTGACGTATTGGTTGATAACACGGCTCAGTTCTCGGTATTCTCCTTCATGGATGGATTTTCAGGATATAACCAGATCAAGATGTCACCTGAAGACATGGAGAAGACAACATTCATTACACCTTGGGGCACGTTCTGTTACAAAGTAATGCCATTCGGACTGAAGAATGCTGGTGCAACATATCAACGGGCTATGGTGACATTATTCCACGATATGATCCATAAGGAAATCGAGTGTTATGTGGATGACATGATTGCCAAGTCCCTTACGGAGGAAGATCACCTGGTAAATCTGCTGAAGTTGTTCAAGCGTCTGAGGAAATACCAACTAAAGCTGAACCCCAACAAATGCACATTCGGGGTGCGGTCAGGTAAGCTGCTGGGATTCATTGTAAGCGAGAAAGGGATTGAAGTTGACCCTGATAAAGTCAAAGCTATTCAAGAGATGCCTGCACCGAAAACTGAGAAAGAAGTTCGAGGGTTCTTAGGTCTATTGAACTACATTTCCCGGTTCATATCTCACCTCACAGCAACCTGTGAACCTTTGTTCAAGCTGTTAAGAAAAGAACAGACGGTCAGGTGGAACGAAGATTGCCAGAAGGCTTTTGACAAGATCAAGGAGTATTTACAAGAACCTCCAATCCTTATGCCGCCAGTTGAAGGAAGACCTCTGATTATGTACTTGACAGTATTAGAAGAGTCAATGGGGTGTGTACTAGGTCAGCATGACGAGTCTGGTCGAAAAGAGTATGCAATATACTACCTAAGCAAAAAGTTTACCGACTGTGAACAGCGTTATTCACTGCTCGAGAAAACTTGTTGTGCTTTAGCGTGGGCTGCTCGCCGACTGAGACAGTATATGTTGACCCACACTACCTTATTAATCTCAAAAATGGATCCAGTTAAGTACATTTTCGAGAAGCCAGCTCTTACCGGACGGGTTGCAAGATGGCAGATGATTCTCACAGAATACGACATACAGTACACATCTCAGAAAGCCATCAAGGGCAGTGTACTATCTGAATATCTTGCTGAGCAACCCATTGATGATTACCAGCCTATGAGGTTTGACTTCCCTGATGAAGACATCATGTTCATTAAATCAAAAGATCACGAGGAGCCTATTCACACTGAAGGGCCTGACCCGGAGGAAGAATGGACCATGATGTTTGATGGGGCTGTTAACATGAATGGCCGTGGTGTTGGTGCAGTACTCATTACACCTAAAGGAGTTCACATGCCTTTCTCGGCAAAACTCACTTTCAACTGCACTAACAACGAAGCTGAATACGAAGCTTGCATTATGGGTCTTGAGGAAGCCATTGACCTCAGGATCAAAACATTGACCGTATTCGGAGATTCAGCTTTGGTAGTCAATCAAACCAACGGGAAATGGTACACCCACCAAGATCATCTGATACCTTACAGGGATTATACAAGGAGGTTATTGACTTTCTTCACAACAGTCAAGCTTGAGTATATCCCTCGGGACGAGAATCAGTTTGCAGATGCTCTTGCCACCATTTCATCCATGATCAAAGTTCAAACGGCTAACTTTGTACCTCAGATTTCAGTATCAAGGCTTGATAGACCAGCATATGTATTTGCAGCAGATGTTGTCAAGGATGATAAGCCTTGGTTTCATGACATTAAGTGCTTCTTGGAGGATCAGACATACCCACCTGGGGCATCTTCCAATGATAAGAAGACTTTGAGAAGGCTTGCTGGTAGTTTCTTTCTGAACACTGATGGGTCTTTATACAAAAGGAACTTTGATATGGTACTCCTCCGATGTGTTGACAAGACAGAAGCAGATTTGTTGATGCACGAAGTGCATGAAGGCTCTTTTGGTACCCATGCTAGAGGACATGCAATGGCTAAAAAGTTGTTAAGATCAGGCTATTATTGGATCACAATGGATGCAGACTGTTGTGCCTACGCCAGAAAATGCCATAAGTGCCAGATCTATGCAGATAAGGTGCATGTGCCTCCCAATCCTTTGAACATCATGTCTTCACCATGGCCCTTTGCCATGTGGGGCATTGATATGATTGGCAAGATTGAGCCGACTGCTTCAAACGGCCACAGATTCATCCTGGTCGCCATTGACTATTTCACCAAGTGGGTTGAAGCAGCCTCATATGCAAATGTTACAAGACAAGTGGCAGCCAGATTTCTGAAAAGAGATATCATCTGTCGATATGGAGTTCCCGAGCGAATCATTACTGACAATGGTTCCAATTTAAACAACAAAATGATGGCAGAACTGTGCCGGGACTTCAAGATCCAACATCACAATTCTTCTCCTTACAGGCCAAAGATGAACGGCGCTGTCGAGGCGGCAAATAAGAATATTAAGAAGATTGTGCAAAAGATGGTAGTCACATACAAAGACTGGCATGAAATGCTACCGTTTGCCTTGCATGGGTACCGCACATCAATCAGAACATCCACTGGGGCAACACCGTATCAACTTGTATATGGTATGGAAGCAGTCCTACCTGTTGAAGTTGAATTACCCTCTCTACGGGTATTAATGGATGTTAAACTGAGTGAAGCAGAATGGGTTCGGTCCCGATACGAACAACTGAGTCTGATCGAAGAGAAGAGATTGGCTGCAATCTGCCACGGGCAGTTATATCAGAAGAGAATGAAGAAAGCCTTCGATCAGAAAGTCAGGCACCGAGAGTACCAAGTAGGGGATCTTGTGTTGAAAAGAATCCTCCCTCCTCATACAGACCACAGGGGCAAATGGACTCCAAATTATGAAGGACCATTTGTTGTAAAGAAAGTTTTCTCTGGTGGAGCACTGATCCTCAGCACCATGGATGGTGAAGATTTCCCGTCCCCTGTGAATTCAGATGCAGTTAAAAAATACTTCGCATAAAATGACCCGCTGGACATAAAAACAGAATGTAAGTCCAGGCAAAAATAGGGCATCCCGGCGAGTCAAAAACAGAATAAAAGACTCGGGCAAAAGTAAGGGAAAATAAACAAAAAATGTACACCCGCTGAGTTGAAAAGCCGCATTGGACAGCTCAGGCAAAAATGGGTATCCCGATGGATTGAAAACCCGAAAGGGCGATCCATGCAAAACAAGGGAATAAGCGAACAACTGCATTCTGAATTCGTCTGTATCACCTACAACTTGGTAAGCTCCAAAGGATCAAGCTTCAATCAGAATCAACTCTCTCCAGAAAGCAAGACGAGAAGGACGTCATGGTCATACGAGTCATATCAGAAGAGGAAGCTCCTTGAAAGCGTCGCCAACACCGCCAGCACTTTATTTCTCAATTTGTAACAATCTCCTCATTTCAGGAGATATGTTTCTTTGACTGTATCTTGCCAATTCAGGGCACATGAATTAATAAAATCAGATTTTCAGTCATGTTTCGTCTTTTACATTTATGTTTTGCAAAGAGTCGTCTGATATCTCTAAAAATACAATTGCATAAGTACAGATGCCTTTCTCTAAAAAATAAAAACACATGCTTACAGGGAATATACTTACTCTCGAAAGTACTTATCTCCTATGACGGAATCCAGTAAGGGATACCTCGGGACCTTTTGTACGTTTCCTTACCTTTGCAGGATTGCAGGTATCCAGAGCGCAACTTGGGGCATGCAAGTTACGTCTCAGCAAGTAGGCGAATCATTATTAACTCGGTCTATCTTCCACATGGCACTAGAAGGTGCCCATTTCCCCAGCGGAGCTGCCAAATCAGCATACACTCGATCTCAGCGTCCGAAATGCCATTTCCCCAGCTGAGTTGCTCCCCATTGCTTTCGCCAGCAAAGTTGCCAAATCAACAAACAGGCTTAACACTCAGAATGCTTTATCCCCAGCTGAGTTGCCTCTCACAATTCCCCCCAGCCGAGTTGCCGTTCTTCCTCAGCAGAATGCAGAAATCAGGGAATCATCTCCCCACAGAGCTTCAAGCCTTTATTCAGAAGAGCAACGCACGGAGAAGTCACAACAGAGTACAGAAGCTTCTACAAACCCCAGCTGGGTTTCTCATTTATAAGGATAGGTCAATCAGTGACCTATATCCCCAAACAGATGCATCATTAGATCAACCAGTGATCTCATCCCCAGCTGGGAGGTCCATTTCCAGCAGATCGACCAGAGATTTTCACAGCAACGGGATCCGAATCCCGGATCTGTGCCCCTTCGCATAATCATGGCATCCGCATCATATTCACCCCCCAGAGCGTAGCATTCCGTCTAACACGGAGCATTACGGCAGAAATCAAATGCATAGCATAATCATAAGTCATGTTGTGAATCAAACACTCGTGAATAATAAGCCGTTCACCATCATTGTACAGAAGAACTCCCACCAGAGTCCCCGGCAAAAGCAGCTGCCCTTCCAAATCACAAACACCAGTATATACCCCTTTTGGCACCCGCCCGTGTCATCTTTCCCCAGTAAAGTCGCCTGAACCCCCCTTTACAAACAAATCACCCTCATTACAGATACGTCCTGACGCCCGTCCGTGTCACATCACCTGCAGAAAGCCAAAGACACCCTCTTTGCACTCACATGTACTTGTATATACACCCCTTTTGACACTCGTCCGTGTCATATCCCCGGCGCAGTCGCCTAGACTTTGTATAGCACACTTGTTAATATTATACTTTTCTCTCTTGACACTCGTCCGTGTCACTCTCCCCAGCAGATCAATACAATACTCACTACTCATGGTACGCTTATACAGATACTCGTCCGTATCTTGTATACATCATCACTCATATCCCCACAGATTCGACAGTAGTCCTTGTTCTTTGTTAACCAGTTGGTACTCGTCCGTACCATCATCTCAGAACATTACGTCTAGTGTTTGTTTCTACATGATACTCGTCCGTATCATAGTCTTAAGGATGCTCGTCCGCATCTTTAATCCATACACCGTGTCAAACACTTGTGTCTTCTTGAATATAGATACTCGTCCGTGTCTATTATTCCCCAGAAGAGTCCCTTCGGATGCGACAGTAGTCCTTGTTCTTTGTTAACCAGTTGGTACTCGTCCGTACCATCATCTCAGAACATTACGTCTAGTGTTTGTTTCTACATGATACTCGTCCGTATCATAGTCTTAAGGATGCTCGTCCGCATCTTTAATCCATACACCGTGTCAAACACTTGTGTCTTCTTGAATATAGATACTCGTCCGTGTCTATTATTCCCCAGAAGAGTCCCTTCGGATGCAACACTCGTCCGTGTTCTTTGTTAACCAGTTGATACTCGTCCGTATCATCATCTCTGAACATGTGTCATTTTGTTTCTACATGATACTCGTCCGTATCATAGTCTTAAGGATGCTCGTCCGCATCTTTAATCTATACACAATACCAAACACTTATACCTTTTTGTTTCTTGGATGTAAACGCCCGTCCGTGTTTACATTATCCCCAGTAGATCACCAACAAATTTTCTTTTTATCTAACACTCGTCCTGTGTTATGATACCTTTGAGAGCAGCCGTACCCTGCTGAGTGGTCGTCCTCCACTTCTTGATGGTCGTCCTCCATCATGCTCATCCGATGGCCGTCCCCATCGTTGATTTTAGCAGCCGTCCCCTGCTAGGTGGTCGTCCTCCACCTCTTGATGGTCGTCTTCCATCATGCTCGTCCGATGGCCGTCCCCATCGTTGACCTTTGCTATCCGATGGCCGTCCCCATCGTTGATATTTTCGGCAGCCGTACCCTGCCAGGTGGTCGTCCTCCACCTTTGATGGCCGTCCCCATCATATTTCTTTTATTCCCAACAGAGCAGCCGTCCCCTGCTAGGTGATCGTCCTTCACCTTTGATGGCCGTACCCCATCATCTGTTTATTTCATTTATTCTTTGACCCGATGGCCGTCCCCGTCGTGGTCCCTTTTCCTTTTTTAGCCCGATGGCCGTCCCCATCGTTAGTTACTTTACCTTTATGAACTTGATGGCCGTCCCCGTCATGTTTCATTAATCCCCAGAGAACGTTGCAGCTTTATCTTGATGGTCGTCCCCATCATGATTTTATTTTTCCCCAGCTAGTCGGCCGTCCCCGTCTTAGCTTTACTTGTTTTTCCCTAGCTAGTCGGCCGTCCCCGTCTTAGCTTTACTTTTATCCCCAGCATGTCGGCCGTCCCCGTCATTGCTTTATTTTCCTGCACTTTCCCCAGCATGTCGGCCGTCCCCGTCATTGCTCCTTACCCAGCAGTCGTCCTCTGCTCGACGGTCGTCCTCCGTCGCCCACACTTTACAATATACTTTATTTTCTTTTACAATCTATATCCCTTTTCTTCTTCATTCTGTGAGTGCAAATTTTGGACTGTCTTTGGTATTCAACCACAAGTTATCTTGTTTGTCTGTTAAGCCGTTGCTTACATCCTGCACAGCTAACTCATGTTTGAATAGGGGCAGCTGTAAACACCCCAAATTTGCCCTCACCCATTCACACCTTGGCTTGTGATCATCCTCATATGCATAAACACAATCATATCATCTCACACCTCATTTTTGATTCACTGGATAGTTTCTAAGGCATCTGCACCTAGGGTTTGTGATCTGAGCAACCCCAAAGCATCTTGAACCATTCCAAAGGCAACTAATCAACTCAAAGGGGTCCATGTGTGTTCTTATATCATATTTCATCTCCTCAAAGTCAAAAATACAGAGGAATCACAAGAACTAGGGTTTGAGTGGATGCAGGGCCAGCTTGAACTACACAGTTGACTGAAAATTAGGGTTTTGGTTTCAGAGGCCATAACCCCAATTTTTTTGGTCATTCTTGTTTCCATTGATCTCTATATGGTATAGGGAGTATACATATCAATTTTCATGAAGAAATTCCATGGGGAAGTCATCTGATCAAGAGTTGACTTTCTAGACAAGTCAGTGCAAAATCAGGGCATCTGAGGCCCCCAATGACCCAACCAATGGGTGATCTTCATCATTTTGAGTGTATATGATCTTTATTTGATCATGGAAGAAGGTTGAAGTTCATAGAAATCAAGAATTTAGGGTTTTTGCAAATGTTGACTTTTTGGGCATAGTTGACTTTTCAAGAATGCATCATTTTAGGTTATTTTTCAAGCTTTGATTCTTGGTCCAAAAAGGCTTCAAATGGAAAAACTTTGGTCATGAAAGTTGTAGATCTCATCTTTCCCTTTTCAAAAAGTACAAGAACATGATCAAACTCTTCTTGGATCAAAAGTTATGGCAATGCAAAGTTGGCTAAAATCATTAATTTTCAAGGCATGCCCTAAGTGAGAACTTTGCAAAATCTTGGACCAATGCACATTGCAGCCTCTAATTCATTTCAAACCAGCACATAAGCATTCTCTAAGTTACAAAATTCAGAATTGGATCAAGTTTCATCATGATTTGGTTTGTGTAACAAGGCATTTTTTTCATGAAAATCCATAAAGTAACCAAGTTGCAAAACTCATGATCAAGCCTTCACCACTTGCTGCCTTGAATGCTGGACCAAGCTGACATTTCCCCCTCATCTTGCTGCGCATAGCCCATGCCTTGTACCAAGCTAGCACCTCACCATACTTTCTCTTACACAAGAGTTGACAAATTGCAAAAGTTGCCTCACCTATCCATAAAGCACATGTCAAATCAACTGACCAATGAGAGAGAGTCATATGGACAATTTGCAAGCAAAACATAGCATAAGGCAAGGCTGAAACCATCACATTCACAACATACACAAAAACTCACCATCTTGCAACTTGCTTCGATTTTCTCTATACAGCCAGCAAACACTCAAACCTTTTCCTCCATCCAACTCACCATGTATCACTGAGTAGAAACCACCCAAAGCACAAGCCTAAAACATCCAGAACACCTCATTGCCATCTCTCACTCCATTCTGCAGATTCATTCGAATCTCCCTCCCTAGCCCACAAACAGCCAAACAAACCTTGCAAAGCTTCTCCATACATCATCTGGACCTCAAACCATCACTCACCATGGCCTGAATCAGTCAGAGTCACCATAGCCATTGTTGACTGAGCTTGAAGCAGTTCCTTTCGAAACTCATTATCCAGCCAGCACAAACTCATTTTGAGCATTCAAACATCATCAAGGGGTTCTAAGGAGTAGATTGCACATAAAGAGAAGGCCAGAAAGTCCTCAAGTGGAAAGCTTCAAATCTCAGGTAGCCTGAAATTTATTTTTCCAGAAATCATTTCTTTTGTTCCAAACTTGTTCTTTGTGTTATCCTGATCATTCTGGTACCATTAGTTTTTGAAATGGTTGTGATTTGAGCATTTAATTTGTTTCTGAAGCTTGCGTGACCTAGAACTTTTTCCCTTCGATTCAGTTGATTTAGGAAATATAAATTTGTTTTGAGAGAGGGGTTTGGTTCGTGAGAGGGTGAGGATCATTTCCATGTTCTTGGTTTTCATTTTTGGTACGTTTTGAGAGGTTTTTGAGATTTTTCAGGTGAGAGCTGGCCGGAGAAGACGACCGGAAGTCTTCTCCGGCCACCTGAGAGTCATTTGTGCCCTAATCACGTAATTAATGAAGTTTGAATTTAGTCCCTTGGATGTGTTGACTCGCGCGTGTTTGGACGCCCAGGATCATCCCATTATGCCCTAATCCCAGTTGACTTTCTTTAATCTGAATTAATTAATTCATAAATCAAAAATTAGCTGAAGTGGAATCTGGGCCATTCATTAGCGCGCCAGTCAACCTTTTCATTTCAACTTTGAATCTGGATCATTGGATCAGATTACTTTCTCTTTTATTTTGTTTTATTTCATTTTCTTTCTATTTAATTTGCATAATTAATTTAAAATAGCAAAAATGTCTTAAAAATTATGAAACTTTTTCTTTAAAGTTTTATTAATTTTTAAGACCCAAAAACATTTTTATTTTATTTTTTATCATTAAAAAAGTATTTTTAAATATTTAAAAGATTATTTTTAATTGATTAATGGGAATTAATTAATTAAAAATACTTTTAGGTATTTAAAATTTACAAAAAAATTCATGAAATGTTCTAAGACATTTAGAAACATTGTCCAACCTTCAAACCAAATTTCTTTTTTGATCTTGATGCATTTTAAGAATTTTTCATTGAATTAAATCATTTTTTATGCATTAATTTGATCCTAAGTTCAAAAATTCATTTCTGCCTATTGGAGGAGGGTGAGACATTGATTCTTCTTGCATTGTGTTATGTTTAGCATGTAGTTTCTAGGGTAAAATGGACATGATTTGATCTTGCATTTTCTAATTGTTTGGCATTTCTTTTGTTAAGAACCCTAAAAAACCCTAATAACTTGTAAAAATCATATCTTGAGTTTGGTTGAGAGTTGAGAGCTCCCCTTTGGGCAGTGGTTCATTATAGGTCTAGGGTTTCTTTGGGTAGCATTTTCCATTTTTTATCTTAGGGTTTGCTTTTTTTTTTTGGTTTGTGCTTGATGTTTGATCCATGAACCCTAATTTGGGCCTTCATTTGCATCCCTCTTGCATTCCCTTCCATAACATGACTTGTCTTTGCATTTTGTGCATTCTTATGATCCATTTGGCATCTTAAGACATGTAGAAAGCATCATTGATCACTGCATTACATATTTGCCATGTCATTTGTCTTGTATGATTCATAACATTCCATGTTTGTTCATGCTCCTTAACTTGCATCATATGCATTCATAAGCTTGTTTGATCATTTCCATTGTCTTGCCTCATGTTTGCAGCACCTCATAACATCATAATCATCATCAACATGCTTCTGGTTTTGCTTAGCATCATATCATTTCATCTCATCTTGCATTGCATTGCATTTTCTTTCTAACATTGCAGGTGGTAAGTAAACTTGAGAAGTGGATTTGCCTTCACTTCTCATACCTCTTCTTTTCATCTCTCTTGCATCCATTGCTGCATTTTTACATGTGTTTGAGTTTGAGCTTGCTCATTCTTCTTCCTCCCACTTTCTTTCTTCAAGTGACTTGACTTCTTGAATGAAGCAAGTCACTTTGCTTCTCTTGATCCTGTTCATCTGCTTCCTGGTGGTTCCTCTGAAGATTGTTCTTGCAAACCTCACAAACCTTAGGACCAACCAAGCATGACAATGAATTAGGGTTTTGATTAGTTCCCCCATAGTTTTACCTTTGTGTCTCTCTTTGAGTCTTCTCTTCTCATCTCATAATCAGGGACTAAACCCTAAAGGCTTTAAGACTTTGTGATTAAGCTTATGCCTGCATCCTTCTCTTAGGATGGAGTGTATAACTTTAATCCTAAGTATTAAACCCTTAAGGTGTTTTAATCTCTTAATCAACTCATTTAATAAATATCAAGACATCACACTTGTAACTTGGGCCTTGCATTAGGGTTCTAATTCTTCCTTAAGTGGTTAAGAAGGACTAACCCTAGTGTTAATGGACAAGTCCCCCTCAAGTTGTCTTACAAATCATAAAAAACACTTCATCATCATATCATTAATAAAATCCACTTAATCAAAGGCTTGTTTTGTCATGGGTTTAATCCCTAACCATGGATTAAGTTGAGGAGTTTTTCTCAACTTAAACATTCTCATCTATCATCCTTCTTTTAGGATGGTGTAATGAGTCTGTTCAATCCATGATTATGGCTTAACCTCATTACTTAACACTAAACAAAATCACAAAAACATCTAAATAATCACAAATAGGTTAATGATCTTAATCCTACATCAAAAGGTGATTAAGTGTGAGAATCTGACTTCACACTTAAGGTATTCTCATTACCCCTAATCAGAGGGAAGATGTGATGAGTTTACTAAATCCATTGGTTTAGACTTAAGCTCATTAACTTATGACAAACTCTCAAAAGCAATAAAAGACTGAAAACTCCAAAAACAAACAATAATCGTCTCCTTCGGGATTCTTTTCTCATCACACTCACTCACAATCGAGAACTTGCTTCTTCCGTCTAATGCAAGACAGTTAGCACCTGAGCCAGACAGGTCATACACTTGAGCATAGGCAAGCAAGCAGTTCACCAGTCAATTCACCTTTCAGTCTCTTTGGGTCGAACTACGGTGTTCTGACTTCCTCATTGCACGAGAGGATACGTAGGCATAACTTAACAGTTATCGAACAAAAGTCTCTGTATATTCCCCCTCTTTCCAGCTTTATTCTCTTAGCCTCATGATCATGAGCATACTCTTTCCTTACACTGACACTTCACTTATGCACTTCACATTCCTTTTACACTGACACCTGTACATCTCTTCCAGCTATTTTATACACAGATTGCACTGACACTACCCCTTTAAAACACAAATCTTTTAAGCGTGGATCCCGTCGAGTACGACGGACGATCTGGGTGCTAATACCTTCCCAGGTTGTAACCAACCCCCTTTCTCAGTCTCTCTGGTTCGCAAACCGTCTTATCCATCCTTTTTCTAGGTCTATGCAGCATTGCCTTTCCTCCGGGATAAAAATGCCTAGCTGGCGACTCTATTCATCTCCAGTGAGTTCACGGCTGTGTGTTCTCATTGTCCCTTTCGCCGACCGTTCGCGTCTGTACCTTCATCTGATCCATTTTCATTTGTCGGGAGCGACAATATGGATATTAACAAAATGGGTATTGGGAAAGAATAATAGAAAGGGATAATGAGAAATAAAAAATGGTAAATTGAATAGAAATTGTAAAAATGAATAAATGATTAGAAAGTGGATTAGGAGAAAAATAATGGAGAATGGATATTTGAATGGGAAAAAAACTTAGGAAATGATTTTGAAATATGTAGAAAAAATGGAAAGGGTTATTAAGTATGATTAGGAAAACAATGGTTAATGGTTATTGGATAATCGAGACAAATTGGGTAATGAAAATGATTTAAGAAGTGGATATTCAGACAATCGAAAATATGGATATGGCTCTCACCCACCCACACACGACCATAACCCACAATTTCAATTCAAACTCAACTTGTCCATTTCTCCACACATCTCTGATAAAGGCAATGAAGCACACTAACAACTGAACAATTCGTAACCGAAGCAAACAACCATATGAGTTAATCATCTTCAGAATCCGTGGCCCGATACATCTTGAATCACCTTAAATCTGTCAGAATCAACCTCTTGGAAAATAAATCCATAGATGAACCACTAATGAACAAGCAAATAGACAAATTGGCCCAAAACTTCTCGTAAACCACAACTCGATGACCAGACGAACTCATCACACCACAACTTGACTTTGAGCGCTCATTGCCTGAGAAATAGGCCTGATGAGACAGTAATCCATGGTGACGAGCCGAATGAATCAGTGAATAGTTTTCAGACTCGAAATTCTTTATCAGGGAGATAAACCCTAATTCCTCAGAAAAACCGATCCCATGTCTCAGGAGCATATGCAAATGGTATGCAAAAAAGTGAAAATGCGTATGAATGCAAAACGAAAAGCTGACAAAGACAGAAAAGCCAGAGGGCAAATTTGGGGTGTCTACAGCTAGCACCGTCCATAAAAGAACTCCTAGTTTTCCTCACAACACACATGTTATGAAACATGTTCTGATATCCTATCACAATCTGTCTGCTAACAACACTACATGCATGGTTCACAACCCCTTAATACTGCAGATAATAACTTTATCCAGATGAATCCATACAACCCATACTTAGCAGACCATGTTACAACATGATGTGTGACATCACATACACTTATCAGAGACATCCATGATGAATAAGAACAATCAAGTGCACTTGGTATTACTCCTTACAACCAAGACATATATTGTCAGAATAAAAAAAACACTATTCCCCCTTAACTTCACAAATCTAGCTGCACAAAAATGTAACACACTCTCCTATCAAGGATAACACATGCTTCTTTGTACTTTGATGAATGCAAAACATAAGACGCATCTTCATGTCTTCAAGAGCTCACTATTTGTTCAATCCATAATTGAATACAATCACCCCTTGTACCAAAATACATGATCCCTTCTGGGTTTGTTGTTACCACAAGCTATAACTGCTGATCATTTTCTTGCTAGCAGACCTTGACACTAGACCTACATTACCTTCACAGTCTTTTGGCCATACACTCCAGACAATACTCATCCAAACTAATTCTGACATTAATTTGTGAATATTCATATTCAGAATTTCAAGAAATCAATACCTGATCTACTTCAGTCTTCTCTACCATCTCAAACCTGCTACTTCATCATTCTCCCATATGATAAGGTAGACTATAATTGAATACAATGTAGACAGACATCCTAGATAATGTCCTAACTCCAGTTAGAACATCTTCCATACACCAAGACATCATCCCATGATTCTTGATATGTTCCACCAACTGGACTTACTATAACATAGTAATCTAAGAACTGAATACCTTCAACAATGTTGTGCCACCAAATTGAATCATAAATCTAGAAAGAGAGATAAACTTTCATCCACCTTTAAGAAGAACAAATCTCCTCAAGTCTTCAACTCATTACCCTTCTGCCCAAGAGTAACTTGTTCCAAGACAATCCTCAAGACCAACCAGTTGCCACACTCTGATTATCTTGATTCTTTGAATACACTAGAGAGAACAACTAATAGCCACAATTTGATCACCTCAATTTAGGAACCCTCATATGAAAAATCCAACTGCCACACTTTGTCTTTTTCACGTTTGTCAGAATTCTCACAAAAATATTCTAATCTACTTATTTTGTAAATCGTCTTATCTTTAATTGATGTGCCACTTCACCAATTGAGATTCTGACGTTGAACTAGATGTTTGAACATTGTCATTCCACATCAAGCTGTTGAATTCAACTCATTCTTCTTCCACTTGAAAAAACCTCCTCCCTTAACAGAACAAGAGTTCCATGCTCTCATAGACTTGATTCATCAACCAAGTTTGAGTAAACAACCTCCATTATGTTGATTCTGCAGTAGTCCCTACCAATATCACACATTGATGAGAATCTGCTAATGTTTCTCTAAAGACATCAAATCTTCCACTGTTTGAAACTTCAGAAGGAATATTTAAGAACTACACCTTACAGCCATACCAAGGATGACATCTTTCCTCGAGTAAAGCACTCTTCATAATGTTCTGATAATGTTGTCAATTAAACTTTATGATAATCATTATGGTTTACACCTGAACCAAAAGTAGACCATACCAAGTGGTCATTAAAATCATGATGTCTACATAATCTATCATCTCCATCTCTGAGATGATACCAGGACCCCTTCATGATTCTGCACAACCTCCCTTGTCATGGGAAGAAAAAACTTTAGCTACACACACCATGACTACTAGTAAAGGGAACTACTAGTCTAATAAGCATTATGATTAGCCTCAGCAGCACTCAAGCTTTATAAAACATTTGCACCCTTGCACCAATAGATCACAAATAACACTCTTAGCTCCCCTAATATGGACAGCCAAAGCTCCTTCAGAAAGTGACTACTTAGCACCAATTTCTTAGTGCACTTTCTGAATTAAAGTGTTCAGCAAGCAGACATGCATAACTTCCAGATAAATACTAAGTCTCCCGTCAAAGTATCCATCTTCAATCATATGCATCACAACAATAATAGACAAATACTAAGTCTCTCGCCAAAGTATTTGCTATTAGTCAGATAAGATTACCTTCTCACACAAGGTAGGACAAGTAGTCTGACTTCTTCTTCTTCTTCTTCTTCTACATGCATCTGACATTTACTGACATGATGTTCTAACATCTTTTCAAACATCAATCTCAATCATAAAGCACTTCACAAGTTACTATGGCTTTGAAGGTAACTTCAATAGTAATCTACACATACACATGCAAGGGAACCATCCATCAGTATCAGATCAAGCTTTCAGACCAATAGATGAACATATGCAGCAACATAACCAACTCAACAAACTTCTCCTTCAGACTCAATATTCAGACTGCCTGACTTGAGATGTCTTCACACCCAATATAGCAACTGATCAACTATATCCACATTAATCAACTACACAAGTTGATACATTCCACAACTTGACCTTCATGTACAAGGAGTCTCTTAGAGATAATACTCCTTGAAGCTCAGGTACTTTACTCCTACAACAAAGACTACAAAAAAAAGTCCTCAGGAGAACATATCATATTGATCACTCCTTGACCAACTCACACATCTAAGATAAGTTCCAGGGTTATAAACTTCTCAGATACACTACCTAGATGCCTCCTCTTCCAAATCAGGAGTAGGTTCCAAACACATGTGATTTAACCACATTAGTTTGCCCCCTAAAACATCTCTTCACACCATATTCACTTAACAATGCCTTTATGAGTGGACTTGAACAATAACCTTCAAGTATCGTTGGCAAGGTTATCTGAAGCAGACATGCATATATCCTATCACCAAAGGACATATCAATAAAGAAGGACATCCTTCACAACATCGGGAGTTTTCAGACAGCTATGCAGCGGATTAACACACAAACTCCTCAAACAATTCAGGTGTCACATATTAGCCCTAACAACATACTCCAAGTGACACCGAATTATAATAGGTTTGAAAATAAATCAAACCTACTACAACAACAGCTTACCACCAGGCTGCAACAATAGAATAATCCATCCTCCACTTCTGGGGACCATTCATACAACAACCAGCTTTTCAGAAAAGATCTTCCACCTTGACCATGAACTAGAAAGTATCCCCCTTGGATCTCATCCAGAAACAGACTATGATGTCTGCTCTGATACCAATTGAAATTCTGGTGTGACAGACTCATATGTCGAATACGGCGTTGAGACATCTGATTTGTTACTTTTTAAACATGGCAAGGTACAAATAGAAGCATACAAAAATTCTAATATACCATATTCTAACTATCCTACGGGATGTTTAGACATCTGGTTTGACATTCAACAAGAATACTACATAATATATAAAACAGAAAATCAGTAAAGAACACATTCAAATTTTTAACCCAGTTCGTTGCAAACTCATCTACTATGGGGGCTACCAAGCCAGGAAGGAAATCTACTATGTAGTATCAATTCAAGGACCCACAACAAACCACTCATTTTACAATCCTCTCACTTAATCACTACCAGTGCAATTTCTACTTAGGAACTTCTAAATATGAGAAGTCCATCTCACTCCCTCTCAATCACAACAGTGATATCCAACTTAACAATTCAGAATCAGAAGACACACTTCCATGACAATACCTTAACCTTGCTTCAAAGCTTCAGCCAAGTACACAATACCTCTTACTTAAAAGCATCAAGGATTACAAATAAAAATAGCCACAAAGAATGAATCTTGTTGCATATGGATGTGACTAGAACTCAACCCTAATGATATGGCTTTTACATCTTTGGTTGGTTACTAAACCTAGGTTACAAGGTTTCTTTTTATAACCTTATCCCAACTGAATTTTGGGCCTAATAACGCAGCATATCAGCTGCTATAATCATGCAGAAAAATCTGCTACAAATAAGATCTTCAAAGATAACAACTTCCTAAAATATATTCTAAATATAGAAACTCTATATTTATTCAATATTTGTCTTCAATTTAAATTTGAATCTTCAAGATCTTTAAATCAGCGCCACATGGATTGCTTTGAATTTTCTGAATATTCTGATTTTGTTAAATATTAACAAAATCTTTAATCCATCTGTACCAGTCCATGATGTCGAATGAACTGTTTAGGACATCTTCTATGATATGTTGTTCCAGATGTTGAACCACTTCAACTCAACATGTTTAGGTGCACAAAAGGACTTCTTTGCTTAACCTGTTCTTTATTTTGCAAAGTCATATACATTTTATTGCTGCTATATTAGTTTTACAAAATTAATGTCAATCCTATAAAACAGAACTTACACACAACACTCACAACATCAGACAAGAATAATCATTAACAAATAACGACCTACAACAGACCAACAACAACAACACACGACCTGTCATACCGACCTGCTCTGATACGACTAATGTAACACCCTTTTTACCCACAACAAATTTTATTTTATCATATTATTAAAAAAAATCAGAGTTCTACATAAAGGATATCACATTTTCAACATAAACGTCATATAAACATCAAATATGTGTCATGTTCCGTAACACAGGTTGCAACTTCATGTTATAAATAAAGCAAAGCCTTAAAATCATGGCAGCGAATCATTATTCAAAATTTTAAATCGTCAAAATAAAAGGATCAACTAATATCCAAAACATCGTTAACAAATGTTAAAATTCAACAAAAACAACAACATAAACCAAGTGTTCCCCAGTGTTACATGACTCAGAGCATGATACCACCTAAAATCTATAAACAACAAGAGACACACTCCAAGATACTTCTGAATCACTGAACTATTCTTGAGAATCTACAGGATGGCATAATAGACCACCATGAAAGGCAGGCATGGTGAGTAATCCGCATTCAATATACATAATATAAAGACGAAATTATAAGACAACAAATAATCATACAACATTTACAACCAATTTCACCCACATACAACAACAAGTCATATCATCATACACATATGCAATCATGCTATGCCACTTAGAATGATATGCAACTTCATAAATGTACGTGGTACCGATTTTCAACATGTGATGGACACTGGCCATCTATCTTCCACAAGGAAGCATAACATAATCAACAACACCTCAATCCATACAATGGGATTGAAGCCTCAATCAACATAAGGAAATGCCATGAATGCATGATGCAACAACAAATCTTCTTCATCAACATTTTGCATCAACATTCATCATTATTCATTTACTTAGTCTATTCATAATACTAATACTTCATGACATCGTTTTTACAATATATTCATCATATCATCATTTTTATTACGCATTTAGCCTAATATAACATGGTAATAACTTCCAGCAATAACATAACAACATGGCACAACAAAACAAAGCATCATAGGCCATCAAACAAAAGAAAATATATTTCTGAATACTACAGGTCTCGCTAAGCGAGGAGCTAGCTTACTAAGCGAGCAACTCATTGTAAGTGAACATCCAAAATACTCACTCATTTGCTAAGCGAGGAGGCAATTTTTCTGAGAAAATCCTGCGATTTTCTGCATATTCCAGCCACACCCAAAAACCCTCAAAACATCAAATAATAGCAGAAAACAACAGAAAACGACCAAATAACTCATTATCATCATATATTCGTCATTATTAACATCCAACAACAACTAATCATCAAAACCTATCTACAAATTACCCAACTCTAAGGTTTACCCTCAAAACCCCTCTCCTCATAAGACAATCCAATATTATGAACATTGAAAGAGAATACTCCCCATACCTTGATCAATTTGAGCTTTCCATTTCTCTTCTTGAGCAATTCCTCTTTGTCTCCTTGTTCTTCAAAGCAAACATTCACCTTCATCAAAACACGATTATGAGAAATTCTATTGTATCCCTCTTTTCTCATAAACCACTCAAAAGACAACCTTACCCCTTAGACCTCCAACCTCTTTTATTTTTATTTTTCTTTAATAATAATATTTAAATAATATCCAATTATTATCATATCATTATTTTAATAAAAATATTCCTTCTTCTTATAATTCCACAAAATACCTCCAAAATATCACTTATTCATAAATAATTACATTTTATAATTAAATTATGATATTAGGGTGTTACAGGTATTGCGAGTATATTCATAGAGATACCAAAGGTGTATCACTTGGTAGAAATTAAGAGATTCTTATATTATGTTAAAGTAACTCTTGGCTGCAGAATTCTCTTTCCCACATCAGATACGGGGTAAAAATGCAATTTACTTGGTTTCACCGATTCCAATTGGTCTGGTGATAAAGATGATAGATGGTCAACAGCTGGACACATATGTATGTTTGGTAGGACACCAATCTCTTGGTGTTCTAAGAAGGAACCGGTTGTAGCATGCTCATCTTGTGAGGCCGAGTACATTGTGACTTCATTGTGTGCAGGTCAAGCGATGTGGCTTATGAATCTATTGAAGGAGTTGGGTAGGAACGAGGGTGATGGTACTACACTTTTGGTTGATAATATTTTTGCTATTAATCTTGTGAAGAATCTGATTTCACATGGAAGGAGAAAGCATATAGAGATGCAGTTTCATTATTTGAGGGAGCTAGTGAGTGAAGGCAAGTTGCGATTGGGATATTGTCAAAGCGAAGACCAAGTAGAAGATTTGTTGACCAAGGGGGTGTCAAATGAGGTGTTCAAGAAGTTGAAGAAGAACCTATAATGCTGGACTTGGAACAACTGAAATGAGTTGGTGTGTTGAAAATCAATTTTTTGGCATTTCATTTGTGGTAACTGATTACAGCATATGGGATAATCGATAATCATGTTGTCGTTTGGCCAAGAAGTACATTTCACTGGCTCATAATCGATTACGAGATTTTATATAATCGGTTACAAAGGCTAAATTCTATTTTTTCTATTATGCTTCAGTTTCAGCTTACTTCAATAAGCTATTTTGTAGTTTCTCATTTCACTTGTACTTGCCATGTATACAAGGTCTTGTAAGCTCCCATAATTGGTTAATGCAATATTTTCTTCTCACCTTCAATTACTCTCTCTCTCTCTCTCTCTCTCTCTCTCTCTCTCAATTCTCAACTTCATCTTCTTCAAATTCACTTCTTTCTCTCTTAATTCACCTTAATTAATTTTGTATGTTATAATACTCATTGGTTCATTGGGAAAAATCTTAAATAGACACTAGTAAGAAAGTCGTGCATATGCATGGGGTACGTGTTTTTGGTGGATATGATTTTAAATACACTTTTTTTTACAGATTGTCAAAAGTATAGAAAGTTGAAAATAACAAAAACTTAAGAATAATAGTAAATTTATGTTGAAATAGTAATACATGTTGAAGATGAAAGGTAAACAACAATATCAATGATAATATGCTTAAAAAAATATTGAAACTTGTATTAGATAAATTAACTGTTTAAGTTTTTTATACAAATAAGACAATTATGTTATAAGAGCGAATACAATGGTCGATAAATTTCTATTATTCAATATTTGGACAAGTAGTAAAGTTGATCTCTTTATAACAATTGTATTTGTTTGCGTATATAAAAATATTTTAATCTACAATATATATTTTTCCCGTATATAAATATTATTTTTGTTTTGACATTATTTATAAATATATTTGAATCAATAATAAAGCTGTTTCCGTTTGTAAAAATATTTAAATCAAAATATTATTTTTGTTTTCACAATATTTATAAAAATATTTGAATTAATAATAAAGTTATTTTCGTTTATAACAATATTATTTTCTCCCCTATATAAAATATTTTAATCAACAATGTATTTTTTCTCGTATATAAATATTATTTTTATTTTGACACTATTTATAAAAAAGAATTGAATCAATAATAAAGTTGTTCCCGTGTCTATGCACGAGGTACGCTTTTGGGTGGAGTATGGTTATTGAAAGTTTCTGGTGTTTGACAGAATTTTGGTAAAATCTAATAGTGAAGAAAAACTGCAGAAGCCAAAGATGTCGAAGAAGATGTCCTATCATGTTAATAGGACATCCTGAACTATTACTTGAGCAAGTTTAATTCAGTAACAAATCTTTTTAAGATTTGTTTCACTCCTAAATGACTGGATCAAAGACAAAGATAAAAGGCCCAAGTAACAACAAAAGCTTATAAATATGAAGACTTAGACCTAAAGTTAATTATGCCTTATGTAAAAATTGTAACCTAGTTCTCTTTTGTAAAAATATAGGTTTAGATTTTGACAATCATTGTCTCTTAGGGTTGTAGTTCCAATCTGCAGTATGAGATGCAGAGAGGACGACATAGGTGCATGTACACTTCCAGAAGTCTTTAGGAAAATGTTATTATATTGTGTTCTTAGACGAAGCTTTGAAGTAAGTCCAAGATAACTTGTAGGTCAAGAAACTGTGACAGGTTCTGTGATGGCAGAAGACATATACAACGCAGGTTGTGAAGGATATGAGTGGTCTCTTATATCAAGGTTGTAAACCGTAGAGTTTAACTTTGGTAAGGATGTTCATTAGGGTAGTGATTAGGCGCCAAAGTTGTAAACGGGGGAGTTTAAATTTGTGATAATACTACGATATAGTGAAGTCTTCTTCCTTGATTGGTATCCCCAGATGTAGGTTTGTTAATACCGAGCTGGATCAACAATTATTGTGTTCTTTATATTCTGCAGATTTATAATTTATTTGTATACATGTTCTTGACTGAGATGTACCAACATGTTGTCTTGACATCTATTGGTATTTGTGTTACATTACTTCAAAATAAAAAGTTGTGTAATTCTTTTGTTTACTAAAAGTGCAGTAATCATTGTCTTAACATTAAGATAGGATATTAGAGTATCTGCATAACCAGAATTTCAGTTATAGACGTGCATTTATTAAAAAACTATTATAAAAATTAAATTTTGAAAAAAAAGAAAAAAAAACTTAGGCAATATGGTTTTAGGGTTACCGAAAATTGACATTCCAGATGAAGTATGTTAGGAACGTGTCTAGGCAAAACAACACAAGAACAACTTCAACAAGGATGCAGGAAGCAAGTCGAAGGAAATTCTCGAAATCATATACTCTTATGAATGTGGTCCTTTCTAGATTGATTTGATTGAAGGTAACAAATACTTTATCATATTCATAAATGATTTCAGTCAAAATTTGTGGACTTACCTGATCAATAAGAAAAGTGAAGTGATCAAGGTATTTGCGAAGTTTAAATCTATGGTTGAAAGACAAAGTGGTCGAAAACTCAAGATTATGAAGACTGATGGTGGTGGAGAATATGTGTTAAAATACTTTGACATATTATGTGAGAAAGAAGGGATTATACACGAGGTGGTGCCACCTTACACTTTACAGAAGGATGGAACTGTAGAGAGGAAGAATAAAACCATTAGGAATATGGTGAAAAGTATGTTGAAAGGTAAACGTCTATCAAAAGGAATATGGGGAGAAGCTATGTTGACCACAACATTTATTTTGAACAAATGTTTGACAAAGAGGCTAGAAAGAATTACGCCATAAGAATGTTGGTCTGGTGTCAAACCTAGCTTGAGTCATCTGAAGGTATTTGGATCTATAACACATAGACACGTGTCTGGTCAGTTGAGTAGAAAACTTGATAATAAGATGAGTCAAATGACTTTGATAGGATACAAGTTTTTCGACCTAGTGAACAAGCAATTAGTGATCAGCAGGGACATGATCATAGATGAGCTTAAGGAATGAGATTGAACTGAAAATGAAACGAAAAATTTAGTGAGAGTCTTATGTGAAGAATCAGAAAGTGAAGTTGAAAGAGAAGTTCGATAAGAAGAAGTCAGAGGTCAAGCAACCTCAAAGAACAAGACACATTCCTAGAAGGCTGCAAGAATGTGTGATTACATCAGATGTTGTGGTCGATGATGAAGACGAGATCGTACCCTATGCTTTCTATGTAGATATAGAACCAGTCAATGCAGCTGAGACATTGAAGGATTTGAAGTGGGTGAAAGCAATGTATGAGGAACTGAAGTTCATCGAAGTCAATAACACTAGGTCACTTGTCAAATTTCCTCAATACAAGAAGGAAATCGATGTAAATTGGATATTTAAGGTGAAATTGATTCCCAAAGGAGAAGTGACTTGACACAAGGCAAGACTTGTGGCAAAATAATTTCTTCAAAAAGAAGGAATCGATTTCGACGAAGTATTTGCATCTGTTGGTAGGTGTAAACACCCCAAATTTGCCCTCACCCATTCACACCATGGCTTGTGAACATTTCATGTGCATAGATTCAATCATATCATCTCATATCTCACTTTTGATTCACTGCATAGATTTAAAGTCATCTGCACCTAGGGTTTGTGATCTGAGCAATCCAAGGGCTTCTTGAGCCACTCCAAAGGCCACCAATCATTTCAAAGGGATCCATGTGTGTTCAAGTATCATATTACATCCCCTCAAAGTCAAGATTGCAAAAGAATCACAAGAACTGGGTTTGGTATGGATGCAGAGCCAGGCTAGACTGTACAGTTGACCTAAAATTAGGGTTTTGGTTTCAGAGGCCATAACTCCAATTTTTTTGGTCATTCTTGTTTCCATTGGTCTCTATATGGTATAGGGAGTATGCATATCAATTTTCATGAAGAAATTCCATGGGGAAGTCATCTGATCAAGGGTTGACTTTTCAGACAAGTCAGTGCAAAATCAGGGCATCTGAGGCCCCCAATGACCCAACCAATGGGTGATCTTCATCATTTTGAGTGTATATGATCTTTATTTGATCATGGAAGAAGGTTGAAGTTCACAAAAATCAAGAATTTGGAGTTTTTGCAAATGTTGACTTTTTGGGCATAGTTGACTTTTCAAGAATGTGTCATTTTAGGTCACTTTTCAAGCCTTGATTCTTGATCCAAAAATGCTTCAAATGGAAAAACTTTGGTCATGAAAGTTGTAGAATACATCTTTCCCTTTTCAAAAAGTACAAGAACATGATCAAATTCTTCTTGGATCAAAAGTTATGGTGTGACAAAGTTGGCTAAAATCATTGATTTTCAAGGCATGCTTCAAATGAGAATTTTGCAAAATCATGAACCAAAGCCAATTGTAACTTCTAATTCACTTCAAACCAGTATGCAAACATTCAACATGTCCTAAAAGTCAGAATTGGACCAAAGATTACATGTTTATGGTTTGTGTAACAAGACATTTTTCACAAAGTTTCAAAAAGTGACAACTTGCAAAAAACACTCATCACACTTCACCAACTTGATGCATTGGATGCTGCACCTTGCTAGCCCTCTCACCTCATCTTGCTGCACCAGAACCATGCCTTGTACTAGCTATAACTTAGCCCATGCCTCTTTTACAAAGAAGTTGACATTTTGCAAAAGGTGACTTACCTATCACAGCAGGCCATGTCACATCATCTGGCCAATTAGAATTGTTTATACTTTCCATTTGCAAGCTAAACATGTCATCAAGCCAGGCTGAAACTCTCTCAAGCACCACATACACAAACACACCCCATTTTGCAAATTGCTTCGAATCTGCCTCCACAAACTAAAAACACTCAAACAAATTCCTCCAATCATCTCACCCTGCCTTGTTGAGTAGAAACCACCAAGAGTCAGGCCTGATTTGAGCAAGAACACTCCATTGCCATTTCTCACCTCAGCCTGCATTTCTCTTCGAATCAACTTCCTCAGCCATCAAACATCCAAGCTCTTTTCACCAACAAATCAAGCACATCAAAAGGAGTCAAAACCACCCATCACCTTGATCTGAAACAGCCTGTACACAAAGCTCATTTTCTGCTATATCAGTTTGGTACCTCTTGAAATAGCTTGCTAAAGCTCATTCCAAGCTTGCCATTAGCACCAGGGGAGTCAGTGGAGCAAGCTTGCACCAAAGAACTGCTCTGAAAGCCCAGAAACAGGAGTTTCCACCTCAGGTATGGCCATGAAACTTTTCTCTCAAAGCTTTGATTTTTTGTTATAAAGTGAAAGTGCATGCTCTAAGGATCATTGTGATGTGTTTAGAATTAAAAATGGTGGAAAAATGAGCATTTTATGAGTGTCTGAAAGTTTGGCCCCATTTTTGTTTTGCTTCGATTCAGCTTGTTCTTGCTAGTTAAATGTTGATTGATTGTTGATTTAAGCTGCTAGAAGTGTGAGGTTTGTTTCTGGGCGTTTAATTTAGCTTGGGGTGGTCTGAATCGTGTTCTAGGGTTTTGGTAGTGCCGGAGAAGATGACCGGAGCTTCTCTCCGGTCACCTGAGTGTGGTTAGCCCTAATCTCAGGTCATTAAGAGAGTTTGAATCTGGAGCGTGCGATTGAGTTGACCAGTTGACTTCCCGCTAGCTTGAAGGGCCCAGATCATTTGGATTAGCCCTAATTCATTTTATTAATATTAATTAATTGTAATTAAGTTAATTGACTCAGAAACAATCCTGGCCACTAGATCTGGCGCCAGTCAACGCATTCAAACCAAGATGCAATCCCAGCCTCTCCTTTCGTTTACTTTTCCATTTTCTTTATTTTTATTTCATTTCTTTTCTTTTTATTTGCACAATTAATTTAAAATAGTAAAAAGTCTTAAAAAATTATGAAACTTTTTCTCTTAAGTTTTATTAATTTTTATGACACAAAAATATTTTTATTTTTATTTTTATCATTAAAAAAGCATTTTTAAATATTTAAAGGATTATTTTTAATTGATTAATGGAAATTAATTAATTAAAAATACTTTTAGGTATTTAAAAATCACCAAAAAATTCATGAAATGTTCTAAGACATTTAGAAACATTGTCCAACCTTCAAACCAAATTTCTTTTTTGATCTTGATGCATTTTAGGAATTTCTCATTGAATTAAAATCATTTTTATGCATTAATTTGATCCTAAGTTCAAAAAATCATTTCTGCCTATCCATGAAGAGTTGGACATTGATTCTTCTTGCATTGCATTGTGTTTAGCATGTAGTTTTTGAGATTAAATGACCATGATTTGATCTTTCATTTTCAATTTGTTTGGCATTTCTTTTGTTTAGGAACCCTAAAAACCCTAAAAACTTGCAAAAATCATAACTTGAGATTGGTTAAGAGTTGAGACCTCTCCTTTAGGCATTGGTTTAGTATGGGATTAGGGTTTCTTTGAGTGGCATTTTCCATTTTTTATCTTAGGGTTTGCTTCTGTTTTTGGTTTTTGTTTGTTGTTTGATCCATAAACCCTAATTTGGGCTTCCATTTGCATCCTTCTTGCATTCTCTTGCATAACATGACTTGCCATGACATTCCAAGCATCCATTTGATTCATCTGATATCATAAGACATATAGAAAGCATGTTTGATCATTGCATCTTGCATTGGCCATGTTGTATGCCATGATTGTTTCACAACTTCCCATGTTCATTCATGCTTCTTAACTTGCACCATTTGCATCCATGAGCTTGTATGAACATTTCCATATGTTGCCTCATGTGTATAGCATTTCATAGCATCATTATCATCATCAACATGCTTCTGGTTTTGGTTTGCATCATGTCATTTCATTTCATTTTGCATTGCATTGCATTTCTTTTCTAACATTTCAGGTGGTAAGTAAACTTGAGAAGTGAATTTGCCTTCACTTCTCATAACTTTTCTTTTCATCTCTCTTGCATCCATTGCTGCATTTCATATGTGTTTGAGATTGAGCTTGCTCATTCTTGTTCCTCCCACTTTCTTTCTTCAAGTGACTTGACTTCTTGAATGAAGCAAGTTGCTTTGCTTCTTTTGATCCTTTCATCTGCTTCCTGGTGGTTCCATTGAAGACTTCTCTTGTAAACCTCACAAACCTTAGGAACAACCAAGCATGACAATGATTAGGATTTTGATTAGTTCCCCTCTTAGTTTTTACCTTTGTGTCTCTTTGTGTCTTCTCTTCTCATCTCAAAAATCAGGGACTAAACCCTAAAGGCTTTAAGGCTTTGTGATTAAGCTTATGCCTGCATCCTTCTCTTAGGATGGAGTGTATAACTTTAATCCTAAGTGTTAAACCCTTAATGTATTTAAATCCTTTAATCAATCCATCTAATAATCACTAAGACATCAAGCTTGTAACTTGGGCCTTGCATTAGGGTTCTAATTCTTCCTTAATTGGTTAAGAAGGACTAACCCTAGTGTTAATGGACAAGTCCCCCTCAAGTTGTCTTACAAACCCTAAAAATCACTTCATCATCATATCATTAAATAAAATCCACTTAATCAAAGGCTTGTTTGGTCATGAGTTTAATCCCTAATCATGGATTAAGTTGAGGAGCTTTCCTCAGCTTAAACATTCTCATCTATTATCCTTCTATTAGGATGGTGTAATGAGTCTGTTAAATCCTTGATTATGGCTTAACCTCATTACTTAACACTGAACAAAAACAACAAAAACATCTAAATAATCACAAGTAGGTTAATGATCTTAATCCTACATCAGAGGTGATTAAGTGTGAGAATCTGACTTCACACTTAAGGTATTCTCATTACCCCTAATCAGAGGGAAGATGTGATGAGTTTACTAATCCATTGATTTAGACTTAAGCTCATTAACTTATGACAAACTTTCAAAAGCAATAAAAGACTGAAAACTCAAAAACAAACAATAATCGTCTCCTCCGGGATTCTTTTCTCATCTCATTCACTCACAAACGAGAGCTCGCTCCTTCCGTCTAATGCAAGACAGTTTGCACCTGAGCCAGACAGGTCATACACTTGAGCATAGACAAGTAAGCAGTTCACAAGTCAATTCATCTTTCAGTCTCTTTGGGTCGAACTACGGTGTTCTGACTTCCTCATTGCACGAGAGGATACGTAGGCATAACTTAACAGTTATCGAACAAAAGTCTCTGTATATTCCCCCTCTTTCCAGCATTGTTCTTTTAGCCTCATGATCTTGAGCATTTCACTCCTGTTCTCACACTGACACTGTATATATATTGCACTTCACTTACACTGACACTTGTACATTTTGTTTTCCAGTTCTTTTACACACAGATTGCACTGACACTACCCCTTTAAAACACAAATCTTTTAAGCGTGGATCCCGTCGAGTACGGCGGACAATCTGGGTGCTAATACCTTCCCAGGTTGTAACCAACCCCCTTTCTCAGTCTCTCTGGTTCGCAAACCGTCTTATCTGTATCTTTCTAGGTCTATGCAGCATTACCTTTCCTCCGGGATAAAAATGCCTAGCTGGCGACTCTATTCATCTCCAGTGAGTTCACTGCTGTGTGTTCTCACTGTCCCTCTCGCCGACCGTTCGCGTCTGTACCTTTATCTGGGCCTGGTCCCACCTATTGGGAGCGACAGCTTGGCGACTCTGCTGGGGAACCTTATATTGTAACCAGGGCTTCTGGTTCTTTTTGTGGGTTCCTCCTAGCGCTTGTTTGATTTGTGTTTACTGGGGTGTTATGTGCTATCTGTGTTTGTATATTTGTTTTTGCTTTATGTACAGTTGCTTTATTGCTTTCTTTATAGCTTTGCATATATCATATTGTCATACTGTGCTGGCTGGATCTGTTTGGTTGTTTTGGTGGGTGGGGTTCTATTGAGAGCTAAGGTCCTATACCTGGGACCTGAGTGACACCTAGGCTAGAGTGGTTCATATTCTTTCCCATTCCATCTCGGTCTGGTGCGGGAATATGAAACACGGTTCAGATATGGGCTTCCTCTTGAGAACTCTGTGTTGCAGATTTCCTGCAATGCTAGGGCTATCTGGGAAGCCTGCTAAGTCTGGATGACCTTTAGTATTGACCTTCAGAAACTGAGGTGAATTAGAGGAGGAACTTTTATGGTTATTGTAAACACTGTACCTCCGGGTTAGAAGTGTTTACACTTCTCATAACTGATCCAAGTCTGAGGATCCTTGTTCTAGAACACCACCTGTGAGGGGGTTGGGCTGTTTACAGGATTGCAGGTACCTTGACCTCAGAATACCTTGTTGCTTTGATTGTTTAAGAATACTCCAATTTGGGACAGTTCTTATGATTCTAAACCCTGGACATGTGGCTCTTTATTTGAGCCCCCCACCTTGGTTACTGGATTTATAGACCTCATCTGGAATTCTTGAGCACACTTGGACTTATATCAGAGTTTTGATCAGATCCAGCTCAGTCACAGACCCTTGCATTTCATTTGCATACATAATCATTGCATCATATTGACATTTGCTTATTTGTGTTTCAGGGTATCCATCTTCATTTGGTTTTGGTTTTGACCCCATCTTCAGTTTTGACTTGTCTTCATCAGCTATCTGCTTCGGTTATCACCTGCACCAGCCAGTCAGTGGCCCACTTCTTCAGTATTATCATCAGCACCTGTCTCTATTCAGTCTCAGCATCATGGCTCCTAAAAAGAGCAACATCACCTATCACTTTTTCCAGCCAGAGCTATCAGACATCAGGAGGATTCAAACCCTGATCACTCCAGATCACATACCATTGTTCAGGGAAAGTTATGGAGATATACTTGATATGGTTATGGATCTGGACCCATCACAGAGAAGCCTGATCCACACCTGCATTCAGTTCTATGATCCCCCACTGAGATGTTTCACTTTCCAAGACTTTCAGTTGGGCCCTCTATTAGAAGAATACTCATCATTGGTTGGATTGCCTATCAAGGGTGGAATCCCTTTCAACTCAGAGATGGTCTTTCCTAGCAATGGAGAAGTAGCAAAGGCTCTGCATCTGGAACCTGTCCTGATTGAGCAGCATATGACTTCTAAAGCTGGGATCCCTGGCTTTCATCTGGATTTCTTAATCTCTCAAGCTACCCTGAAAGCTTCTCTAGGAGAGTGGAAAGCTGTTTGTGCTTTACTGGCCTTGAGCATATATGGAATTGTATTGTTTGCAGATGAGCCTCGATTCAT
The DNA here is from genome assembly GCA_963966055.1 of Lathyrus aphaca. Taxonomy (NCBI): domain Eukaryota; kingdom Viridiplantae; phylum Streptophyta; class Magnoliopsida; order Fabales; family Fabaceae; genus Lathyrus; species Lathyrus aphaca. The sequence goes on from OZ014525.1 coordinate 276,023,512, forward strand.
CAGCAAGAATGCAATCCATCTATTCATCTTGAAGAACCCAGTACCAACTTTATTAGGGGATCTCTATTACTCAGTGCATCAGAGAAATGAAAAGCAGAGGGGGAGATTAGTGAGGTGTTGTGCTCCATTGTTCCACACTTGGCTTCTCAGGCATCTACCCAGGACAGATGCATTTCTGAACCCTCATCAGCAGAGCAACTGGGCTAAGAGACTCACTGCTCTAACTTCAGCAGATATCAGATGGTGCACTCAAAGCACCAAGGGTAGGGATATCATCACCAGCTGTGGGCATTTTCCCAATGTGCCCCTAATAGGAGTTAAGGGTAGTATCAATTACAACCCTCTGCTGTTTAGAAGACAACTGGGCTATGCACTGGTCCACACTCCTAAGGCACAAGACTTGGTTGAAACTCTTTATTGTGAGAACAAGATTAATCTGGATATTGTTAGGCAGGCTGCTTGGGCCTGGGATAATGTTCAAACCAAGGGAATAACCATTCTGGGGAAGTGCAACAATGTGGCATCAGCACAATATTATGAATGGTCCCGTGCCAGGGCCCAATTCTCTGGGATGCCCTTTACCATAGAAGACATGCCTGAGTCATCTTCAACACCACCCCCTGCCACTATCAGTTTGGAGGAGTTTGAGAGCTTGAAGGAAAGAAATGAGAAGCTAACCCAGGCTTTGCAGAAGACCCTCCGGGAGAGGGGTGAAGGTATGAGGGAGATTGAGAGGTTGGAGAAATTAAGAGTAGAGCATCTGATTAAGATTGAGAAGTCTGGGGGTTACATTAAAAAGTCAAAGGCTGGAGAACAAATTCTGAAGAATGCTTGCAAAGAAGCCCAGTTCCAGAGAGCAAGGACAGACTTGTATCTGAAGGAGAGTCAGGCCCGGTGGGTCAGGATCACCGAGGCTCGTACTCTAGAGGACAAGAGAGTTCAAGACAAGATAGAGCAACTGGAAGCTAGTGCAAAAGAACAGCAAGAAGCCCTGGCAGCATCCCAGAAAGAGATATCAGAGCTGAAGATCAAAGCAGGAGTGAAGAGGTCAAAGGACCAAAGTCGACTCAAGAAGCTAACAGCAGCTGTTACAGTCCGGAATCTCCTCATCAGGAATCTCACGGAGCGTCCGGCTGATCCTGTGACCGAAGCACTTCTCCAGGAAGTTCGTGAGGATGAGTTTGGTCTTGGTGTTTGACCATTTGTTTGTTGTTGCTTTCATTCCATGTACTTTTATTTTCCTGTAATGTATTTTGACCCCTCAGAGGGCTTGTATTTGTAAAACAAACTATGTACCATTTGCTTTTGTAATATATGTATTAGTTTGTTCCGTCCGAGTTTCACTTCGAAAGCAACATCAACAGCATCTTCAAGGGTCTGGAAGGGTCAAAACTGAATGCCAAGCCGGATACCTTGAGAACAAATAAGCATAACTGCATTGCATGCTAACACTTTTGTTTGTTTTGTAGGTTTTTGTTTTATTGCCACTAACTCTGTTGTGATGCTCAGGAACTATTGCTCGGCGCCGAGTATTTCCCCTCAACCGTCCACACCGTTATCCAACCCGAAACAACCTTCCGGGAATCCAAATGGATCAGGTACAGCAGGACCTTGCAGAGGTCAGGACTCAAATGGCAAATGAAAGATTGGAAATGAGGACGCAGATAGCTCAGTTTATGGAAGTGATGAACAACATGGCTCAGAGCCAGGAAAGATTGAGGGCCATGGTGGAAAGGCAAAACCAAGAAGATCCACATATAGGGACTGCCGGCACCAGCAACAATGAGAGGGTCCAACCTCATGTCAATCCCCCTGTATTTGGACCACACCTCCATCCTGAGGTCAACATCCCTGCAAATGTTCAAGGGACTGCCACTGCAGCCAGGGTACTTCAAGAAGACCCCCAGGAGGACCAGTTTACAGTAATGGGTGCTGGGGAAGAAGCTTATGATAGAAGGCTGGATGAGATAGCTGAGAAATTAAGGTCCTTAGAATCTCAAAATTCTTTGGGTTTCGACGTCATGGACATGGGTTTGGTAGACGGGGTCAGGATCCCCCATAAATTCAAGCCTCCTTGTTTTGAAAAATACAACGGGACTTCATGTCCCCGGACTCATTTACAGTCATTTCTGGGAAGGCTGAAGGCCTATACTATGGATGAGAAGCTCTGGATGTTCTATTTCGAAGACAGCTTAACTGGAGCGTCAAGAGAATGGTACTCTCACTTGACAAGGGCAACTATTAGATGCTGGAAGGACCTGGCAGAGGCCTTCATCAGACAGTATCAGTATAACTTAGACATGGCACCCAACAGGACCCTCCTAATGGGAATGTCACAGTCTTCAAGGGAGAGTTTCCGAGAATATGCCCAGAGATGGAGGCAATTGGCTGCTGCTGTTCAGCCACCTATGTCTGAACGGGAAATGGCAGATATGTTCATGAACACCCTTCAGGGAACTTATATTGACAGGCTGGCTGCCTTCTCTTCCACTAGCTTTGCGGATGTTGTCATAGCTGGGGAGAGAATTGAAAGCCTGTTGAAAATGGGTAAGATCTCAGACAATGGTGCAAGCTCATCCAGCAATGCAAGAAAGCCTTTTGCAGGCCCAAGAAGGACTGGTGAGACTAATGCCATCCACACCAACAGGGGTAGGCCCCAATATGTTCACAGATCGGTGGCAGCAGTCACCATTCCCGCTCCAGCTCATCCACAACCCGCTTATCAACCTCCTCAGCAAAACTATCAGCAACAACCTCAGTACCATCAACAAAATCAGTATCCTCCAAGGAATTACAACAACAGCAACACCAACAACAATAACCAGCAAAGGCCATTTCAGCAGAGGCCATCTCAAGCTAACAGGGTAATCGATCCGATCCCTATGCCATATGCTACATTGCTGCCACAACTCCTGAAACTCAACCTAGTTGAGCTAAGGACGTTGGCACCTCCAGACCCCAACAATCTACCCAGGAATTACGACTCCAACGCCAGATGTGCTTTTCATTCAAACGCACCTGGCCACAGTACAGAAAAGTGCAGAGCTCTGCACATGAAGGTACAAGACCTGGTAGACTCAAAAGCTCTGAATTTTGCACCACCACCCAATGTCAATAAAAACCCCATGCCAAATCACGGTGGTCCCAGAATTAACGCTATTGAAGAAGACAAACCGTCTTATTTAATAACCAGCGTGGGTCAGATCCGGACACCGTTGGTAGAAATCAAGGCTCAACTCCTGGAATGTCAAATGTTCCCGGGGTGTGAGTTGGGTTGTGCTTACTGCAATATCTCTGTAAATGGGTGCGATAATCTGAGGAATGGCATAGGCGGCCTTATTCAGAGTGGCCAGCTTCAGATCACCACATCATTTCCAACAAATCCAGCAATCTCATCAGCAACGGTTTCAGAACCTCCTACAACTGCAGCAACTATTGTTCCTAACAATTCTTCGGTTTCATCAACGAGTACTTCATCTGTCGTTTCAACTGATCAGATATCAATGAATGTTCCTTCTACAACTCCAGCACCACTCCATTTTGAAGCTCCTACAACAACAACATCCATTCTTCCACCATTATCTCCTACAACACCAGCAACAAATCATGAAGATGTCTCAAATGTCACCATATTCTACGATCCTGAAAACAACTCCGCCTACAGCTCAGAAGGTTCTGCTCCCACTAGGGCACCAGTTACAATTTATTATGATCCGCAAACTATCACAATTCCTCCCACAGCTGCAGTCAGTCCAGTCACTATCACGGTGCCTGGACCAGTACCTTATGAAAGCAGTAATGCCATCCCGTGGCATTACGGCTCTGACCTGTACTGTGAAGGACAAAGAATCACTTTTGAATCATCAACCCCTGCACCACAAATTGACAATGTGGGAGGAGGCGGAGGCTTCACTCGAAGCGGACGTCTCTTCGCCCCACAAATTCAGAGACCCACCGCCGAAGCAGAAGCTGCTGCCAAGGAAAAAGGAAAAAGCTTGGTGCAGGAAGAACAGACTGTTAAAGAAGCTTTGAGGACACCATTCGATCAAGAGGTTGATGAGTTCATGCGAATCATCAAAAAGAGTGATTATAAAATAGTGGATCAGCTTCATCAGACGCCTTCCAAGATCTCAATCCTATCATTGCTTATGTGCTCCGAAGCCCATCGGAATGCACTACTCAAAGTCTTGCACGCAGCTTACGTGCCTGAAGAGATCACTGTCAATCAGCTGGAAGCTGTAGTTGGAAATGTTAATGCTAGCCACGGACTAGGGTTCACCAATACTGATTTGACAACGGAAGGCCGCAACCATAACAAAGCCTTGCATATAACCATGGAATGTAAAGGTGCTGTCCTTTCCCATGTGCTGGTAGACACGGGGTCATCCCTCAATGTCTTACCTAAGAAGGCCCTGGTGAAGCTAGAATATGATGGATTGGCATTGAGACCCAGCAACCTGGTGGTGAGAGCCTTTGATGGTTCAAAGAGATCGGTCCTGGGAGAGATTGAGTTACCCATAACGATTGGCCCGCAGACCTTCAAAACTACCTTCTACGTGATGGATATACAGCCTGCCTACAGCTGTTTATTGGGTAGGCCATGGATTCACGCCGCTGGCGCCGTGACCTCTACCCTTCACCAGAAGTTAAAATATGAGTGGGAGGGTCAAATCGTTACAATCTGCGGAGAGGAGGATATATTTGTCAGCCACCTGGCAACCTATAAGTACATTGAGATGGACGGGGAGATCCATGAAACAATGAGCCAGGGGTTCGAAGCTTTGAATGTGAATGAGACATCTGCTGTGCCTGGAACTTCTATATCATCGTACCAACAAGCCCAGAAGGTTGTTGAGGAAGGGACTGCCCAAGGCTGGGGCAAACTGCTATCGGTGGAGAAGAAAGAAGACAGATTTGGGTTGGGTTACAGACCAACTCAACAAGATCAAGCGGAGGCTGCAAAGGAGCCCAACTTTGTGAGTGGGGGGATGCTTACCCCTGATGCTATCAACTGTCTGGAAGACGAGCTGGAAGAGGAACGCAACCTGGAAAGCTGGATTCGTCCAAAGATCCCGGGGAGCAGTATCTCAAACTGGTCTTCCCAGGAAATTATAAGAGTTACTCATGCAGAGTAATTATTATTTCCTGTATTTTTATAAGCATGCATCAAAGTCTTGCATCTTGCCCAAGATGACAAAACTCATTTTGTAATCGGGCCATCTGTACTTTTTGTGCAAACAAGATCAATTAATGAAATATCAGACATCTTTTTGCAAACGAGTCTTTTCCTTTTCGTTCACTGTTTTTCCATTTTTCTTTTTGTACAAAAAATAAATGGCGGTGTTTTCAAAATGACAAATTCATTTCACCTTTCTAAATAAGACTAAAATCAGATCACTAAAATGAACAAACTTAAACCCTTGCAGAGAATGCCTTCCAGACAGCACCGACAACAGCACGGCTATGACATCGTATGACTTCGACAATCCGATCAATCAAGCTGATGAAGGGGTTGAAGAAGAATATGAGCTTCCTGAAGAGCTCGCCAGGTTGTTGAGACAGGAGGAAAAGGTTATTACTCCTCACCAGGAGGAGGTTGAAGTGATCAATCTTGGTACAGATGAAGACGTGAAAGAAGTTAAAATCGGGGCCTGCCTGCAAGACTCAGTGAAGAGACAACTGATTGATCTGCTTCAAGAGTATGTAGATGTGTTTGCTTGGTCTTACCAAGATATGCCAGGGTTGGATACCGATATTGTCGTGCACAAGCTGCCTTTGAGAGAAGAATGCCCGCCAGTTAAACAGAAGCTGCGCCGTACTCGCCCGGACATGGCAATGAAAATCAAAGAAGAGGTACAAAAGCAATGGGACGCCGGGTTCCTTGTTGTGACTAGCTATCCACCGTGGGTTGCTAATATTGTGCCTGTGCCTAAAAAGGACGGCAAAGTAAGGATGTGTGTTGACTACCGGGATCTGAACAGAGCCAGCCCGAAAGATGATTTCCCATTACCTCACATTGATGTATTGGTGGATAACACGGCTCAGTTCTCGGTATTCTCCTTCATGGATGGATTTTCAGGATACAATCAGATCAAGATGCCACCTGAAGACATGGAGAAGACAACATTCATTACACCTTGGGGCACGTTCTGTTACAAAGTGATGCCATTCGGACTGAAGAATGCTGGTGCCACATATCAACGGGCTATGGTGACATTATTCCACGACATGATCCATAAAGAAATCGAGTGTTATGTGGATGATATGATTGCCAAGTCCCTTACAGAAGAAGATCACCTGGTGAATCTGCTGAAATTATTCAAGCGTCTGAGGAAGTATCAACTGAAGTTGAACCCCAACAAATGCACATTCGGGGTGCGATCTGGTAAGCTGCTGGGTTTTATTGTAAGCGAGAAAGGGATTGAAGTTGACCCTGATAAAGTCAAAGCCATCCAAGAGATGCCTGCACCGAAAACAGAGAAAGAAGTTTGAGGGTTCTTAGGTCGATTGAACTACATTTCAAGGTTCATATCTCACCTGACAGCAACCTGTGAACCCTTGTTCAAGCTGTTAAGAAAGGAACAGACGGTCAGGTGGAACGAAGACTGCCAGAAGGCTTTTGACAAGATCAAGGAATATCTGCAAGAACCTCCAATCCTTATGCCACCAGTTGAAGGAAGACCTCTGATAATGTACTTGACAGTATTAGAAGAGTCGATGGGGTGTGTGCTGGGCCAGCATGACGAGTCTGGTCGAAAAGAGTATGCAATATACTACCTAAGCAAAAAGTTTACCGACTGTGAACAACGTTATTCACTGCTCGAGAAAACTTGATGTGCTTTAGCGTGGGCTGCTCGCCGACTGAGACAGTATATGTTGACCCACACTACTTTGTTGATATCCAAAATGGACCCAGTTAAGTACATTTTCGAGAAGCCAGCTCTTACCGGACGGGTTGCAAGATGGCAGATGATTCTCACAGAATATGACATCCAGTACACATCTCAGAAAGCCATCAAGGGCAGTGTACTATCTGAACATCTTGCTGAGCAACCTATTGATGACTACCAGCCTATGAGATTTGACTTCCCTGATGAGGACATCATGTTCATAAAAGCAAAAGATCATGAAGAGCCTATTCACACTGAAGGGCCTGACCCGGAGGAAGAATGGACTATGATGTTTGATGGGGCTGTTAACATGAATGGTCGTGGTGTTGGTGCAGTACTCATTACACCTAAGAGAGTTCACATGCCTTTCTCGGCAAAACTCACCTTCAACTGCACTAACAACGAAGCTGAATACGAGGCTTGCATTATGGGTCTTGAGGAAGCCATCGACCTCAGGATCAAGACGTTGACCGTATTCGGAGATTCAGCTTTGGTAATCAATCAGACCAATGGCAAATGGTACACCCACCAGGATCATCTGATACCTTACAGGGATTATACAAGGAGGTTATTGACTTTCTTTACAACAGTCAAGCTTGAGTATATCCCTCGGGACGAGAATCAGTTCGCAGATGCTCTGGCTACCATTTCATCCATGATCAAAGTTCAAGCTGCCAACTTTGTACCTCAGATTTCAGTGTCCAGACTTGACAGACCAGCATATGTATTTGCAGCAGATGTTGTTGAAGATGATAAGTCTTGGTTCCATGACATTAAGTGCTTCTTGGAGGATCAAACATACCCACCTGGGGCATCTTCCAATGATAAGAAGACTTTGAGAAGGCTTGCTGGTAGTTTCTTTCTGAACACTGATGGGTCTTTATACAAGAGGAACTTTGATATGGTACTCCTCAGATGTGTTGATAAGACAGAAGCAGACTTGTTGATGCATGAAGTGCACGAGGGATCCTTTGGTACCCATGCTGGAGGGCATGCCATGGCTAAAAAGTTGCTAAGATCAGGCTATTACTGGATCACGATGGATGCTGACTGTTGTGCTTATGCCAGAAAATGCCACAAATGCCAGATCTATGCAGATAAGGTGCATGTGCCTCCCAATCCTTTGAATATAATGTCTTCACCCTGGCCCTTTGCTATGTGGGGCATTGATATGATTGGCAAGATTGAACTAACTGCTTCAAACGGCCACCGATTCATCCTGGTCGCCATTGACTATTTCACCAAGTGGGTTGAAGCAGCCTCATATGCAAATGTCACCAGGCAAGTGGTAGCCAGATTTCTGAAAAGAGATATCATTTGTCGGTATGGAGTTCCCGAACGAATCATTACTGATAATGGTTCCAATCTAAACAACAAAATGATGGCAGAACTGTGCCGGGACTTCAAGATCCAACACCACAATTCTTCTCCTTACAGGCCAAAGATGAATGGCGCTGTTGAGGCAGCGAATAAGAATATCAAGAAGATTGTGCAGAAGATGGTAGTCACTTATAAAGACTGGCATGAAATGCTACCGTTTGCTTTGCATGGGTACCGCACGTCAATCAGAACGTCCACTGGGGCAACCCCGTATCAGCTTGTGTATGGTATGGAAGCAGTCCTACCGGTTGAAGTTGAATTACCCTCCCTAAGGGTATTGATGGATGTTAAGCTGAACGAAGCAGAATGGGTTAGGTCCCGATACGAACAACTGAGTCTGATTGAAGAGAAAAGATTGGCTGCAATCTGTCATGGGTAGTTGTATCAGAAAAGAATGAAGAAAGCCTTCGATCAAAAAGTCAGGCACCGAGAGTACCAAGTAGGAGATCTTGTGCTGAAGAGAATCCTCCCTCCTCATACAGACCACAGGGGCAAATGGACTCCGAATTATGAAGGACCGTTTGTTGTAAAGAAAGTTTTCTCTGGTGGAGCACTGATGCTCAGCACCATGGATGGTGAAGATTTCCCGTCCCCTGTGAATTCAGATGCAGTTAAAAAATACTTCGCATAAAACGACCCGCTGGACATAAAAACAGAATGTAAGTCCAGGCAAAAATAGGGCATCCCGGCGAGTCAAAAACAGAATAAAAGACTCGGGCAAAAATAAGGGAAAAATAAACAAAAAATGTGTACACCCGCTGAGTTGAAAAGCCGCATTGGACAGCTCAGGCAAAAATGGGTATCCCGATGGATTGAAAACCCGAAAGGGCGATCCATGCAAAATAAGGGAATAAGCGAACAACTGCATTCTGAATTCGCCTGTATCATCTACAACTTGGTAAGCTTCGAATGGATCAAGCTTCAATCAGAATCAACATTCTTCAAAAAGCAAGATGAGAAGAATGTCCAAAGTCATACGGGTCATAGTGAAGAGGAAGCTCCTCGAAGAGTCATCAACACTGCCAACATTTTGTTTCTCAATTTGTAACAATCTCTTCATTTTAGGAGATTTGTTTCCTTGGCTGTATCTTGCCAATTCAGGGCATATGAATTAATAAAATCAGATTTTTCAGTCATGTTTCGTCTTGTACATTTTTATTTGCAAAGAATGTCTGATGTCTCTAAAAAAAACTATTCGCATGAGTACAGATGCTTTTCTCTGAGAAAAAATAATAATAATAAAAACGCATGCTTACAGGAAGTGTACTTACTCTCAAGAATGTCTAACTCCTATGACGGAATCCGGTAAGGGATACCTCGGGACCATTTGCGCGTTTCCTTATCTTTGCAGGAGTGCAGGTATCCAGGGCACAGCTTAGGGTATGAAAGCTTCACCCTCAGCAAGCTGGCAGATCATTATCAACTCGGTCTATCTTCCACGAGGCACTGGAAGGTGCCCATTTCCCCAGCGAAGTTGCCAAATCAATACTCGCTCAGTCTTAGCACCTGAGTTGCTTCTTCCCCAGCTGATTTGCCTCTCATTACTTTCTCCAGCTGAGTTGTCACCTATTACTTATCCCCATCAGAGTTGTCAGGCATCACGGAGGACGCCCATATCCCCGACTGAGTCAGGATCCTCTTCAACAGAATCCCTAGGGAGGTCTCTCAATGATCTCTCTTTATCCCCAGCCGAGTTGCCATCTTGCCCTCAGCCGGAGCACAAAAGTCAGGGAACCATCTCCCCACAGAGTTCCAACCTCTATCCAGAAGAGCAGCGCATAGAAGATCACAACAAAGTGAAGGAAGCTTCTACAAACCCCAGCTGGGTCTCTCTTTTGCACGGATATGTCTATCATTGACATATATCCCCAAGCAGGATCATCTCATCAGATCTACCAATGATCTCATCCCCAGCTGGGATGTCCATTTCAACAGATCGATCGAAGATCTTCGTGGAAGTGGGATCCAAATCCCGGTTTGGTACCTTTGCACAATCATAACATTTGCATCATATTCACCCACAAAACGTAGCATTTCGTTTAACACGGAGCATTACGGCAAAAATCAAACACATAGCATATTCATGAGCCATGTTTTGAATCAACATTTGTGAATAATGACCATTCATCAGAATGCAGATTACTTTCCCCCAGAGTCCCCACCAGAGTCCCAGCAAAAGCAGCTGCCTCACGAACCGCAAACACCAGTATATACTCGTTTTGGACACCCGTCCGTGTCATCACTTCCCCAGTAAAGTCGCCTGAACACTCTTTGCAAACAACACCACCCGTATTACAGATACGTCCTGACACCCATCTGTGTCAACCCCAGCAGAAAGCCAAAAACATCCTCTTTGCACTCACATATACTTATATACACTTTCTTGGCACCCGTCCGTGTCGTATCCCCAGCGCAGTCACCTACACTTTGTATATCAGATATTTGTTCATATTACTTTTCTTTCTCGACACTCGTCCGTGTCACCTTCCCCAGCAGATAAACACTCATCTATACACTCATACAGATGCTCGTCCGTATCTTGTACATACTTTCATATCCCCACAGATTCGGCATTAGTCCTTGTTCTTTGTCAACCAGTTGGTACTCGTCCGTACCAACATCTCAGAGCATGCGTCTAGCGTTTGTTTCTACATGATACTCGTCCGTATCATAGTCTTAAGGATGCTCGTCCGCATCTTTAATCCATACACTGTGTCAAACACTCGTATCTTCTTGAATATAGGTACTCGTCTGTGTCTACTATTCCCCAGAAGAGCTCTTTCAGATTCAACACTCGTCCGTGTTCTCTGTTAACCAGTTGATACCCGTCCGTATCATCATCTCTGAACACGTGTCAGTTTGTTTCTACCCGATACTCGTCCGTATCGCAGTCTTAAGGATGCTCGTCCGCATCTTTAATCTATACACAATACCAAACACTTACCCTTTTGTTTCTTGGATATAAACACTCGTCCGTGTTTACTACTCCCCAGTAGATCGCCAACAAAACAAATTTTCTTTTTATCTGACATTCGTCCTATGTCATGATAAACCCTGAGAGCAGCCGTACCCTGCTAGGTGGTCGTCCTCCACCTCTTGATGGTCGTCCTCCATCATGCTCATCCGATGGCCGTCCCCATCGTTGATATTTTTAGCAGTCGTCCCCTGCTAGGTGGTCGTCCTCCACCCTTGATGATCGTCCTTCATCATTTTATCCAATGGCCGTCCCCATTGTTGATTTTGGTTATCTGGCATTCGTCCTATGTCATGATAAACCCTGGGAGCAGCCGTCCCCTGCTGAGTGGTCGTCCTCCACTTCTTGATGGTCGTCCCCCATCATGCTCGTCCGATGGCCGTCCCCATCGTTGATATTTTTGGCAGCCGTACCCTACCAGGTGGTCGTCCTCCACCTTTGATGGCCGTCCCCATCATATTTCTTTTATTCCCAACAGAGCAGCCGTCCCCTGCTAGGTGATCGTCCTTCACCTTTGATGGCCGTACCCCATCATCTGTTTATTCCATTTATTCTTTAACCCGATGGCCGTCCCCGTCGTGGTCCCTTTTCCTTTTCTTTTAGCCCGATGGCCGTCCCCATCGTTGGTTACCTTGCTTTATGAACTTGATGGCCGTCCCCGTCATGTTTCTTTGATCCCCAGAGAATTCTACAGCTTTTTTTCTCGATGGCCATCCCCATCATAGTATCTTATTTTCCCAGCTAGTTGGCCGCCCCCGTCTTGGCTTTACTTTTATCCCCAGCATGTCGGCCGTCCCCGTCATTGCTCTTTACCCAGCAGTCGTCCTCTGCTCGACGGTCGTCCTCCGTCGCCCGCATTATAATATACTTCATTTTCCTTTACAATCTATATCCCTTTTCTTCTTCGCTCTGTGAGTGCAAATTTTGGACTGTCTTTGGTATTCAACCACAAGTTATCTTGTTTGCCTGTTAAGCCTTCGCTTACACCCTGCACAGCTAACCCATGTTTGAATAGGGGCAGCTGTAAACACCCCAAATTTGCCCTCACCCATTCACACCATGGCTTGTGAACATTTCATGTGCATAGATTCAATCATATCATCTCATATCTCACTTTTGATTCACTGCATAGATTTAAAGTCATCTGCACCTAGGGTTTGTGATCTGAGCAATCCAAGGGCTTCTTGAGCCACTCCAAAGGCCACCAATCATTTCAAAGGGATCCATGTGTGTTCAAGTATCATATTACATCCCCTCAAAGTCAAGATTGCAAAAGAATCACAAGAACTGGGTTTGGTATGGATGCAGAGCCAGGCTAGACTGTACAGTTGACCTAAAATTAGGGTTTTGGTTTCAGAGGCCATAACTCCAATTTTTTTGGTCATTCTTGTTTCCATTGGTCTCTATATGGTATAGGGAGTATGCATATCAATTTTCATGAAGAAATTCCATGGGGAAGTCATCTGATCAAGGGTTGACTTTTCAGACAAGTCAGTGCAAAATCAGGGCATCTGAGGCCCCCAATGACCCAACCAATGGGTGATCTTCATCATTTTGAGTGTATATGATCTTTATTTGATCATGGAAGAAGGTTGAAGTTCACAAAAATCAAGAATTTGGAGTTTTTGCAAATGTTGACTTTTTGGGCATAGTTGACTTTTCAAGAATGTGTCATTTTAGGTCACTTTTCAAGCCTTGATTCTTGATCCAAAAATGCTTCAAATGGAAAAACTTTGGTCATGAAAGTTGTAGAATACATCTTTCCCTTTTCAAAAAGTACAAGAACATGATCAAATTCTTCTTGGATCAAAAGTTATGGTGTGACAAAGTTGGCTAAAATCATTGATTTTCAAGGCATGCTTCAAATGAGAATTTTGCAAAATCATGAACCAAAGCCAATTGTAACTTCTAATTCACTTCAAACCAGTATGCAAACATTCAACATGTCCTAAAAGTCAGAATTGGACCAAAGATTACATGTTTATGGTTTGTGTAACAAGACATTTTTCACAAAGTTTCAAAAAGTGACAACTTGCAAAAAACACTCATCACACTTCACCAACTTGATGCATTGGATGCTGCACCTTGCTAGCCCTCTCACCTCATCTTGCTGCACCAGAACCATGCCTTGTACTAGCTATAACTTAGCCCATGCCTCTTTTACAAAGAAGTTGACATTTTGCAAAAGGTGACTTACCTATCACAGCAGGCCATGTCACATCATCTGGCCAATTAGAATTGTTTATACTTTCCATTTGCAAGCTAAACATGTCATCAAGCCAGGCTGAAACTCTCTCAAGCACCACATACACAAACACACCCCATTTTGCAAATTGCTTCGAATCTGCCTCCACAAACTAAAAACACTCAAACAAATTCCTCCAATCATCTCACCCTGCCTTGTTGAGTAGAAACCACCAAGAGTCAGGCCTGATTTGAGCAAGAACACTCCATTGCCATTTCTCACCTCAGCCTGCATTTCTCTTCGAATCAACTTCCTCAGCCATCAAACATCCAAGCTCTTTTCACCAACAAATCAAGCACATCAAAAGGAGTCAAAACCACCCATCACCTTGATCTGAAACAGCCTGTACACAAAGCTCATTTTCTGCTATATCAGTTTGGTACCTCTTGAAATAGCTTGCTAAAGCTCATTCCAAGCTTGCCATTAGCACCAGGGGAGTCAGTGGAGCAAGCTTGCACCAAAGAACTGCTCTGAAAGCCCAGAAACAGGAGTTTCCACCTCAGGTATGGCCATGAAACTTTTCTCTCAAAGCTTTGATTTTTTGTTATAAAGTGAAAGTGCATGCTCTAAGGATCATTGTGATGTGTTTAGAATTAAAAATGGTGGAAAAATGAGCATTTTATGAGTGTCTGAAAGTTTGGCCCCATTTTTGTTTTGCTTCGATTCAGCTTGTTCTTGCTAGTTAAATGTTGATTGATTGTTGATTTAAGCTGCTAGAAGTGTGAGGTTTGTTTCTGGGCGTTTAATTTAGCTTGGGGTGGTCTGAATCGTGTTCTAGGGTTTTGGTAGTGCCGGAGAAGATGACCGAAGCTTCTCTCCGGTCACCTGAGTGTGGTTAGCCCTAATCTCAGGTCATTAAGAGAGTTTGAATCTGGAGCGTGCGATTGAGTTGACCAGTTGACTTCCCGCTAGCTTGAAGGGCCCAGATCATTTGGATTAGCCCTAATTCATTTTATTAATATTAATTAATTGTAATTAAGTTAATTGACTCAGAAACAATCCTGGCCACTAGATCTGGCGCCAGTCAACGCATTCAAACCAAGATGCAATCCCAGCCTCTCCTTTCGTTTACTTTTCCATTTTCTTTATTTTTATTTCATTTCTTTTCTTTTTATTTGCACAATTAATTTAAAATAGTAAAAAGTCTTAAAAAATTATGAAACTTTTTCTCTTAAGTTTTATTAATTTTTATGACACAAAAATATTTTTATTTTTATTTTTATCATTAAAAAAGCATTTTTAAATATTTAAAGGATTATTTTTAATTGATTAATGGAAATTAATTAATTAAAAATACTTTTAGGTATTTAAAAATCACCAAAAAATTCATGAAATGTTCTAAGACATTTAGAAACATTGTCCAACCTTCAAACCAAATTTCTTTTTTGATCTTGATGCATTTTAGGAATTTCTCATTGAATTAAAATCATTTTTATGCATTAATTTGATCCTAAGTTCAAAAAATCATTTCTGCCTATCCATGAAGAGTTGGACATTGATTCTTCTTGCATTGCATTGTGTTTAGCATGTAGTTTTTGAGATTAAATGACCATGATTTGATCTTTCATTTTCAATTTGTTTGGCATTTCTTTTGTTTAGGAACCCTAAAAACCCTAAAAACTTGCAAAAATCATAACTTGAGATTGGTTAAGAGTTGAGACCTCTCCTTTAGGCATTGGTTTAGTATGGGATTAGGGTTTCTTTGAGTGGCATTTTCCATTTTTTATCTTAGGGTTTGCTTCTGTTTTTGGTTTTTGTTTGTTGTTTGATCCATAAACCCTAATTTGGGCTTCCATTTGCATCCTTCTTGCATTCTCTTGCATAACATGACTTGCCATGACATTCCAAGCATCCATTTGATTCATCTGATATCATAAGACATATAGAAAGCATGTTTGATCATTGCATCTTGCATTGGCCATGTTGTATGCCATGATTGTTTCACAACTTCCCATGTTCATTCATGCTTCTTAACTTGCACCATTTGCATCCATGAGCTTGTATGAACATTTCCATATGTTGCCTCATGTGTATAGCATTTAATAGCATCATTATCATCATCAACATGCTTCTGGTTTTGGTTTGCATCATGTCATTTCATTTCATTTTGCATTGCATTGCATTTCTTTTCTAACATTTCAGGTGGTAAGTAAACTTGAGAAGTGAATTTGCCTTCACTTCTCATAACTTTTCTTTTCATCTCTCTTGCATCCATTGCTGCATTTCATATGTGTTTGAGATTGAGCTTGCTCATTCTTGTTCCTCCCACTTTCTTTCTTCAAGTGACTTGACTTCTTGAATGAAGCAAGTTGCTTTGCTTCTTTTGATCCTTTCATCTGCTTCCTGGTGGTTCCATTGAAGACTTCTCTTGTAAACCTCACAAACCTTAGGAACAACCAAGCATGACAATGATTAGGATTTTGATTAGTTCCCCTCTTAGTTTTTACCTTTGTGTCTCTTTGTGTCTTCTCTTCTCATCTCAAAAATCAGGGACTAAACCCTAAAGGCTTTAAGGCTTTGTGATTAAGCTTATGCCTGCATCCTTCTCTTAGGATGGAGTGTATAAATTTAATCCTAAGTGTTAAACCCTTAATGTGTTTAAATCCTTTAATCAATCCATCTAATAATCACTAAGACATCAAGCTTGTAACTTGGGCCTTGCATTAGGGTTCTAATTCTTCCTTAATTGGTTAAGAAGGACTAACCCTAGTGTTAATGGACAAGTCCCCCTCAAGTTGTCTTACAAACCCTAAAAATCACTTCATCATCATATCATTAAATAAAATCCACTTAATCAAAGGCTTGTTTGGTCATGAGTTTAATCCCTAATCATGGATTAAGTTGAGGAGCTTTCCTCAGCTTAAACATTCTCATCTATTATCCTTCTATTAGGATGGTGTAATGAGTCTGTTAAATCCTTGATTATGGCTTAACCTCATTACTTAACACTGAACAAAAACAACAAAAACATCTAAATAATCACAAGTAGGTTAATGATCTTAATCCTACATCAGAGGTGATTAAGTGTGAGAATCTGACTTCACACTTAAGGTATTCTCATTACCCCTAATCAGAGGGAAGATGTGATGAGTTTACTAATCCATTGATTTAGACTTAAGCTCATTAACTTATGACAAACTTTCAAAAGCAATAAAAGACTGAAAACTCAAAAACAAACAATAATCGTCTCCTCCGGGATTCTTTTCTCATCTCATTCACTCACAAACGAGAGCTCGCTCCTTCCGTCTAATGCAAGACAGTTTGAACCTGAGCCAGACAAGTCATACACTTGAGCATAGACAAGTAAGCAGTTCACAAGTCAATTCATCTTTCAGTCTCTTTGGGTCGAACTACGGTGTTCTGACTTCCTCATTGCACGAGAGGATACGTAGGCATAACTTAACAGTTATCGAACAAAAGTCTCTGTATATTCCCCCTCTTTCCAGCATTGTTCTTTTAGCCTCATGATCTTGAGCATTTCACTCCTGTTCTCACACTGACACTGTATATATATTGCACTTCACTTACACTGACACTTGTACATTTTGTTTTCCAGTTCTTTTACACACAGATTGCACTGACACTACCCCTTTAAAACACAAATCTTTTAAGCGTGGATCCCGTCGAGTACGGCGGACAATCTGGGTGCTAATACCTTCCCAGGTTGTAACCAACCCCCTTTCTCAGTCTCTCTGGTTCGCAAACCGTCTTATCTGTATCTTTCTAGGTCTATGCAGCATTACCTTTCCTCCGGGATAAAAATGCCTAGCTGGCGACTCTATTCATCTCCAGTGAGTTCACTGCTGTGTGTTCTCACTGTCCCTCTCGCCGACCGTTCGCGTCTGTACCTTTATCTGGGCCTGGTCCCACCTATCGGGAGCGACAGTAGGATCAAAATAATCAGGTTGGTTGTTGGTTTACCAAACATGAACGAATGGCACACATGTCAGATGGATGTGAAATGTGCATTTCTGAATGACCAATTAGACGAAATTTTTTATGTTGCACAACCAGCTGAGTTTGAGAACCAAGATGAAGAAATCAAGGTATATAGGCTGCATAAATCCCTATATGGACTTATACAAGCTCTAAGATCTTGAAATAAGAAAATAGATAGCTTTCTAAAGGAGAAGAAATTTGTGAAGTGCACAACTGAACATGAGGTATATGTAAGAAGAAGTAATAATGAATTGCTTATACTATGTCTCTATGTTGATGACCTGTTAATAATAGAAAGTTGTAAGAAGGAGATTGAAGACTTCAAACATGACCTAAGTGAGGAGTTTGAAATGTCAGACTTAAGAAATCTCTCATACTTTATTGGCATCAAAGATTTGATGATGCACCAAAAAAGATATGCAAGTGAAATACTCAAGAGATTTGAGATGCAAGATTGCAACCCAACTTCGACTCTAGTTGAGCCCAGATTGTACTTGTCGAAAGACAAAAATGAAGATGATGTCACTCCCACGCAGTACAGAAAACTCATTGGATCACTTCGATACCTTTGTCACACAATGCCTGATCTAACATATAATGTAGGTATGGTGAGTATATTCATGCAGAAGCCAAATGTATCACACCTAGTAGCGACGAAGAGGATACTAAGGTATCTAAAAGAAGCTCTCGACTATGGTATTTTATTTCCTGCAGCTGATGAAGGAAAATAATACAAGCTAGTGGGATACACCGATTAAAGTTGGTGTAGTGATACCGAGGACAGAAAATCCATAGATGGCTATGTTTTTATGTTAGGTGGTGCACCCGTTGCTTGGAGTTCAAGAAAGGAACCATTAATGACACTATCATCATGTGAAGTAGAATACATAACCGTTTCTCTCTGTGCATGTCAAACAACATGAATGGTGAATTTGGTCGAAGAGATTACATGAAAGAATCATGGAGCAATTACCATGAAGATCGAAAACATGTCTGCTATCAATCTGACAAAGAATCTGATAATACATGGACAAAGCAAGAACATCGAAATGAGGTTCCATTATCTTCGAGAGCAGGTGGCAAAAGTGAAGCTGAACTTGGAACATTGTAGAACTGAGAATCAGATTGCAGACATCATGGCGAAAGAAGTGCAAGTAAAAATGTTCAATAAATTAAGGTCTATGATGAATGTAGATAGGTTATACACAATGAATTAGGTGGTGTGTTGATTTGTAATTCCTTGCGTCGAAACAGATTGCTCGGCAGAGGTAAGGAAATGTCAAAATGCATTGTGTTGTCGAAACGTCGAAGTAGTGTACATCAACAGGAATTTCAACTAAGATCTAATTTTATAGTATTAACAAAATTAGGTATTTTGGACTTTACTTGAGGAGCAAACAAACTCAAATCTATAAATACGGATTAATCCCTATCTACAGAAAATCTTTTCTTCTTTCTTTATTTTGCCTAAATCCTAATTTCCTCCTTCAATTTTATCTTTTCTTTCTTCTTCCATTAAAAATTATGCAGAAAGAATAATCTTGTAACTAAGATTGGTTGATTCACTCGAGTGAAAAGTGAAGAATAAGAAGAATTTGATCAGTGTGATTGAATCTTGTTCATCAAAATTGCAGCAAAATTCTTCATAAATTTTGGTGAATTTCAACAGAATTTTTATCGATCATGTGCAAATTTGATTATAAGTTGAATTATCTTAGATATTCCAACTCTAAGACATTAACGGTGCTTGAAATAGTTATAAAGAAAGTGATTTTGTTGACATAATCTAGTTTTTTACCATTTGTTTTAAATTAACTTTCCAACATTTCCCACCTTAAAAAGACATACAATTCTGGTTCGTTTTCTTTGAGCCTGGCGCCAACAAACACCCACTACATACATACGCATAAAACTGTGAGGAATTGAGGAAGAAGAAGATGGCGAAGCTGGTGCTTTCTTCATGAGACGAAGACAACTAAACCTTGCAGTATTGGCATGACTGTACTGCGGGTAACTAAGAGGGGAAAAAACTAATCAAAATTTTGCTTCATTTAGCTCTTCATTTATCATTTGCTATAGAAATTGTTAGAACAACTATGGTTCTAAACCTCTAAGAGTTTTGATGATAACAAATATTATTATGCAAGAATAGAAGTTCTAATAACTCTCTTTATTATATGTGTAGAAGAGGAAGTTATTTAAAGAAGACATGCATGATTAGAAGATACATTGAGCCATATATAGAAGATACACTTAATGAAGAATCCATCATTTAATGACATGGTTTAATGGCTGCACATCAAGACTTTATTATCTCTGATTTACGCCTAGAAGATGATGATATTCATAATGAAGACATTAATTAAAGAATATATTAATTAATGGTAAAGACAAGTATCTCTTGTTATGGAAGGAATTTATGGTATTAACTAATATCCTAAATTAGCTCAAGATATCTCCAACGGCTACAATATTCAAGATCTATATAAAGGAATCAAATTGAAGATTTGAGGTAATACACTCACGAGAAAAAGACTGATTCATTTGTGCTAAACTCTTGTAACTATCACTTAGTGATCTTAGCTTTATTAGAAGCAAAATAGTTACTATATTATTATTAGTGTAATAGTTAAGTAAAATCCCTTGAGTGACTAGTTTACGTCAGAAGACTCAAAAGGACATTGACTGTAGGTCAGTGTGTGTATTCATTTATTGAATAGTGGATTAAGACCTCAGTGATAGAGGCAAAATCACCTTGGCGGGTGGACTGGACGTAGTTTGAGTTCAAACGAACCAGGATAAATCAACTTGTCATTAGAAGTTATTTTTAGTTGTTAAAGAAAACCCAATTCCAACCCCCCTTCCTTGTGTTTTACGCACCTTCAATTGGTATCAGAGCGCTAGGTTCTGAGAAAAACACTTAACCGTGTCAGTAAAAGACCTAGAAGTTAAAACACATGGCAGACGCTGGCAATAACAACAATGACTACCAAAATGACAAGATCAACGCAAAACCTCCAGTGTTTAATGGTGACAATTTTGACTACTGGAAGGATGTTCTGGAAAGTTTCTTTCTAGCTCTGGATGGAGATCTTTGGGACATGGTGACAGATGGATACATTCATCCTGTTGGAGCAGATGGTCAGAAGATTGAAAGAAAAAATATGACAGCTCAACAGAAGAAGGAATTCAGAAATCATCACAAAGCTAGAACCATACTTCTAAGTGCTATCTCATATACAGAATATGAGAAAATCACAAACAGGGACTCAGCTAAACATATGTTTGATTCTTTGAGGATGACACATGAAGGCAACACTCAAGTCAAGGAGACTAAAGCTCTGGCCCTCATCCAGAAGTATGAAGCTTTCAAAATGGAAGAAGATGAGACAATTGAAAAAATGTTCTCAAGATTCCAAATTCTAGTAGCTGGACTGAAAGTTTTAGACAAAGGCTACTCAACAATAGATCATGTAAAAAAAATCATCAGAAGCTTGCCAAAGGCTTGGAGGCCCATGGTCACTGCTCTAAAGCTCTCTAAAAATCTGAATGAAATATCCTTAGAAGAACTGATCATCTCCTTGAGAAGTCATGAAATAGAACTAGAAGAAGATGAACCCCAGAAGAAAGGTAAGTCTGTAGCTCTTAAATCTAACAAATCTGTTTCTAAAGCTTTACAGGCAGAAGAAGAAGAAAGTTCTGGATGCTCATCAGAAGAAGATGAATTATCTCTTCTATCCAGAAGAGTCCAACAACTCTGGAAGCATCGTCAGAAGAAGTTCAGAAATACCAGAAGAACAAGCAATCACTCTGAATCAACATCTGGTCACAAGAAACCCAGAAGCAAAGAAGTTGTGTGCTATGAATGCAAAAAACCAGGACACTTCAAAAGTGAATGTCCAAAACTCCAGAAAGAGAAACCCAGAAACAAATTCAATAGAGAAAAGAAAAAGAGTCTCATGGCAACATGGGATGATTCTGAATCATCTGAGGCAGAGTCAGATTCAGAAGATGAACATGATAACATTGCACTAATGGCTAACATACCAGAAGATGATCACTCATCAGAATCAGAATCAGACTCATATACAGAAGAGGTATTCTCTAAACTTTCTAGATCTCAATTAGAAGCTAGCCTCTCAGAAATTCTTGAAAAATATCAGAAGCTTCAATTCAAATACAAAGACAAGAAACAAATTCTGGTATCTGAATTAGAAGAAGTTAGAAAACTAAAAACAGAAAACTCTGAGCTAAAAGAAAATATTTTTGAATGCAAAAACTCTCTTGAAAAATTTAAAGCTCAGAAGGAATCTGAATTAGAAGATCTAATCAATTCTGATAGTATCATAAAACAATATGACTATGGTTTTCAAAAATTTCTAGCTAAAAGCATAGATAGAAGCAAAATTGCATCTATGATATATGGAATTAGCAGAAATGATAGAAGAGGCATAGGCTATGTGAAAACTAAAGAAACTCTGAAGTTTAAAAAGATTGATGACATTGTCATAAAAACTAATACTCCTCTAAGTTCTCATTTTACCTATGGTCATAACCATGACTTAATATATACTAGTGAGTCATCTTGTTCCACAAGTTTTGATTTGAAACCTAAAATAAATCAGAAGTTTGTAAAAACTAACAAACATGGACCCAGAAAAATATGGGTACCCAAAGATAAAATTGTGTATGTTGCAGATGTCTTTAACAACAAAACTGAAACACCAATCATGGTACCTGGACTCTGGATGCTCACGACACATGACGGGAAGAAAGCATATGTTCCAAAGTCTTGAATTAAAAGATGGAGGCCACGTAGGTTTTGGAGGCAACCAAAAAGGAAAAATTATTGGCTCTGGAACTATTGGTAATGGAAACCTTCCTTCTATATCTACTGTTCTATTAGTAGAAGGATTAATGCATAATCTATTATCCATAAGTCAATTAAGTGATAATGGCTATGACATAATCTTTAATCAAAAGTTCTGTAAAGCTGTTAGTCAGAAAGATGGAACAATCCTCTTTAGTGGAAAGAGAAAGAACAACATATATAAAATAAAACTTTCAGAATTAAAAAATCAGAATGTAAAATGTCTAATGTCTGTGGAAACTGAGCAATGGGTCTGGCACAGAAGATTGGGACATGTTAATATGAGAAGATTATCTCAACTTAACAAATTCAATCTGGTTAGAGGACTTCCAAACTTGAAGTTCAACTCAGAAGCTCTGTGTAAAGCATGTCAAAAAGGCAAATTTTCAAAACCTGCCTTTAAAGCTAAAAATGTTGTATCTTCCTCTAGACCACTAGAACTTCTGCACATTGACTTGTTTGGACTTGTGAAAACTGCTTCTGTCAGTGGCAAGAAGTATGGATTGGTGATCATAGATGACTACAGCAGATGGACATGGGTAAAGTTTCTTAGACACAAGGATGAGTCAATTGCTGTATTTTCTAACTTTTGCAAACAAGTTCAAAATGAAAAAGAATTTAAAATTATTAAAGTCAGAAGTGATCATGGTGGAGAATTTGAAAACAAAAAATTAGAATCATTTTTTAATGAAAATGGCATCTCTCATGATTTTTCTTGTCCTAGAACTCCACAACAAAATGAGGTTGTAGAACGTAAGAATAGAACATTGCAAGAGATGGCTAGAACCATGATCAATGAGACTAACATGGCTAAACATTTTTGGGCAGAAGCAGTAAATACAACATGCTATATTCAGAATAGAATCTCTATAAGACCTATTCTTGAAAAGCCTCCTTATGAATTGTGGAAGAACAGAAAGCCCAACATTTCATATTTTCATCCTTTTGGATGCAAATGTTTTATTCTGAATACTAATGATCCTCTAAATAAATTTGACTCTAAGGCACAAAAGTGTTATATGTTAGGATACTCTGAACGTTCAAAGGGATACAGAGTATACAACACAGAAACACGTATTGTGATAAAATCTATTTATGTCAGATTTGATGATAAGCTTGGTTCTGAAAAACCAAAGCAGAATGAATCTCTTGCAGATATAGAAGTTGAAATTTCTACAGACAGAACATCTGAAGAACAATTACCTACAGAACAAAACAAGACAATCACTCCAACAAGCTCTGAAGAATCCACTCAGAAGAAACTATCCAGAAGCAAGCTGAATCATCCAGAAGATAAAATCTTGGAAAAGAAGGATGAACCAATCAGAACAAGATCATCATTCAGAAACTCTGAAGAATCTCTAATGGGACTAGTCTCCCTGATTGAACCAACTTCTGTAGAAGAAGCTCTCTCAGAAAATGATTGGATTCTGGCTATGCAAGAAGAACTTAACCAATTCACCAAAAATGATGTATGGGATCTAGTTCCTAGGCCCAGAGGATTCAACATCATTGGCACCAAATGGGTATTCAGAAACAAGCTAGATGAGCAAGGAGAAGTTGTCAGAAACAAAGCAAGACTGGTTGCACAAGGTTATAGTCAACAAGAAGGAATTGACTACACAGAAACCTATGCCCCAGTCGCCAGGTTAGAATCAATCAGACTTCTAATTTCATTTGCTGTAAACCATGATATCATTCTATATCAAATGGATGTCAAGAGTGCATTTTTAAATGGTTATATTGATGAAGAAGTGTATGTACACCAACCCCCTGGCTTTGAAAATATAAAATTTCCAGAACATGTTTTCAAACTCAAAAAATCCTTATATGGTCTGAAGCAAGCTCCCAGAGCTTGGTATGAAAGACTAAGTACTTTTTTTCTGGAAAATGATTTCATCAGAGGGAAAGTGGACACAACACTTTTCAGTAAAAACATTAAAAATGATATTCTGATATGCCAAATTTATGTAGATGATATAATATTTGGTTCTACTAAAAGTGCCTTGGGAAAGGAATTTGCTAAGTCTATGCAGGCAGAATTTGAAATGAGCATGATGGGAGAATTAAAGTTCTTTCTGGGAATCCAAATAAATCAAACATCAGAAGGAACATATATCCATCAAAGCAAATATGTCAAAGAACTTCTGAAGAAATTTGATTTATCAGAAAGCATCATCTCTAAAACTCCAATGCATCCTACATGTATTCTGGAGAAAGAAGAGGTAAGTAAGAAAGTAGATCAGAAACTCTACAGAGGTATGATTGGCTCTCTCCTCTATCTAACTGCTTCTAGACCAGATATTCTATACAGTGTATGTTTATGTGCTAGATTCCAATCAGATCCTAGAGAAACTCACTTAACAGCAGTTAAGAGAATTTTTAGGTATCTGAAAGGTACTACTAATCTTGGTTTATACTACAGAAGATCCAAAGATTACAAACTTGTAGGATACTGTGATGCTGATTTTGCTGGTGACAGAACAGAAAGAAAAAGTACTTCTGGAAGTTGTCAATTTCTGGGAGATAATCTAATTTCTTGGTCCAGCAAATGGCAGTCAACCATAGCATTATCAACTGCAGAAGCTGAATACATTGCAGCAGCTGGATGCAGTACTCAGATGCTCTGGATGAAAAATCAGCTTGAGGATT
>OZ014525.1:278573661-278577125 GCA_963966055.1 Lathyrus aphaca
ATCATATGATGCCTTCTTCTAACTTCAAAAATGAAGAATTTACTACTATGTTGCAAACCATAATACCATGGTAAAAAAAATACTTAACAATACACAAATTAATAAACCGCAAGTTTGGATTACAACACAATCAGGTGAGAATGACACACTATATATATATATATATATATATATATATATATATATATATATATATATATATATATATATATATATATATATATATATATATATATATATATATATATATATATATATATATATATATATATATATATATATATATATATATATATATATATATACACACACACACATTTACAAACCAACTTCATGGAGGTAATTTTAGAAGTAACATTGTTCTTCATCCAAAAATTAATTTATTCCATAATGACAATAAATTTTTTAAAGCCTTATTTTTATTCTCTTTTCAATGAAAAATTTGATATAAATGTGACATGGATAAGGATGCAATCCAGATGAAGAACCAGTGCTTCTTAACAGAGTTCACATTCTAATTCACTAAAAATTCATTCTCTAACTAAATAACAGTCATAATAGAATTCATTTCACTAACTAATTGATATACCTGTTGTGTATGATTTGCAAGTACAACAGCTAAATCTGCAGGGAGTGTACCGCCTTCTTTTGTACTAATATAGCCAACAACTGCTTCCAATAGAGCAGTCACAGATGCAAGTCTTTTTTCCACCAATGAAGAACTAGCATTTGAAGTATTACCACTTGAAGAACCAAACTCCATACCCCTAAGTCGTGTAGTAGTTTGTTTAAAAGCGGTAGTAGGAACCACTCCCATTCCCATTGCTCGAACACGACCAGGATGCTCTTTTCCAAATACCTTTCCAACAACATCATTTGAAGAAATTTCAGAAGAAGCCTCATGGTTTTGATTTAAGTAACTGCCAATTTTTTCCTACATAAAATACAAATAAATAATGAATATCATTCATTTACTCATAATATAACAAATGAACATAAACTTAACACATATAAGGATATATATAGATTATCAATTTACCCCCATCTCCTTAGCTTTTTCATTCACATAGCTCCCATCTTTCTTTTTATGGGTCATGTTCCACATTTGACCCCGACCGATAGTCTTACCCGTCTCAATAGTCTACAAAAATAATACACAATATCATTATGCATTTAACTCATGTCTAAGAAAAATGTTTAGATAAAGATAATGTTAAACTTACTAGCTCATGTCTTCTCCTTGCCAAAGACTTGGCACCACACGTATGGGAAAAGACTTGTTTGTTCCTTATTTGTTGATTTTTCTTACAAAGATCATAAAAGTTGAAATAAACTACTTTATATAATTTCACAAAATATTACGTAAAAAAATATTCAATATAGAATGAAAAATGAAGTACATACTATCGTCTGTGGTTTGAATCGATAGTCGACATATAATGCCCAATGGTCCAAGGTAACATCCCCAGGCTTATTTTCAATAATTTGACTTTTGCTCAAAAGTGGGTCATACTTAGCATTCCAAAGCTTAAGCCTATACTCCTTCCATTTTTTTCCAATCGAAGCATCAATATATCTTTTAGCTAAATCTTCATGTATCTTGAAACAAAAGTGAGCCTTCCAACAACAAGAATATTAGTCACTTGCAATGTCTCATATGAAAACTCTATACATTTGTAAAATTAAAAGTAATTTACCTGAAAAAGGGTTTTCCACTGTTCATTAAAGTAACCTTCGGGCATAAGTGACCATTTCTCAAAACCTATAGGAAAAAAGAGACTATTTGTTGCTACTAGTCCACATACTCCTGCAAGTAAACCTGCTGCCTCTCCAATAGGTGAATGAAATTCATCAAATTCCACAATAACACGCAAAGCATTTGGCATGTCATTGACATCCTTACAAGTCAAACACAATTTTTGAATTGTATCATGCTCTACATCTGTAAGATATAAAATGTTATTTGACTTAAACCAAAGATATATGATTAAAATACCACACACTGTTAAATTAAAAAATATTAACATATTATACCTAGTGCATCGACAAACCAATAATGGGTAGATGTTCGTCCACCTCTACGTTGACGATGCTCAACCTCTTGTTGTACCGGCTGAGAGGATGTTTGGCTAGGTAATTGAGAAGATACATTATCATTGAATTGAGAACTCCCTGATCCTTGTTGTGTATGTTGAGAGGATGTTTGGTTAGGTAATTGAGATGATACATTAGTTTGAAGATGAGAACTTCCAGCACCTTGTTGTGAAGGATGTGACAATGTTTGGTTTGGTAATTGAGATGATATATTAGCTCTATGATGAGACCTTCCAGCTCCTTGTTGTGAAGGTTGTGAGGATTCTTGATTAGGTAATTGAGATAATACATCATCAATATTTGGTGTAGGAGTAGAAGACATGACATTTGGTGGAGCAAGTGGAGTAGGAATTGGATCACTGGATACAGATGCAACGTTTGTGGAGTTCTTATTAGCTAACTTAAGAAAATTTGAAATCCTCCTTGGCTTTGGCATTTCTGCATATAAAAATAAAATAGTCAGATTAAAATAATTTGAATAATGATAATAATAAAATAAATAAAGTATATTCAAATAAAACTTTATTGAATGTTTAAATACTGCATGTTATTTTAAATCATAAAAATGTATATTTACATAAACCACAAAATATACAAACAATGAATATATATTGCATGTTTTATTTTAAATCACAAAAGTGTATATTTATATAAAACACAAAATATACTAACAATGAATATATACCGCATGTTAATCTATTCTTAAAAGTGTTATTGACATATTGCATGTTCTATCAATAAATATATACTAACTGGCATAATTTAGTGGTAGCAATAAATAGTTCCTCATCTATACAAGCTCATTGTCCTTCATCTGACATAAGATCATCTCCATCAATGTTATCATTAAGATTCCCCTCAATTATAAGTTCATCATCTTCATCCTCCCTTATTAAAGATAGATCATCAGAGTCCCCAAAAAATTGATCAAAGTCTTGCTCAGGACAAACTTCAATATCTATTTGATCTCCCATATCATACAAGTCCCTTGGATTCAAATGGACAACAACACTCCAGTCTCTATTCAACTCATCATTCACATAATACACCATTTGAGCTTGTGAGGCCTCAATATATGGATCATGTTCTTCATGATCACCTGTGTGAATCAATCGTGAAAAATTAATGGAACTAAAACCCCAAGCATCTCTTTTGAACCCTCTGTCCCTAGTGGTGTCAGCCCATTTACATCTGAATAGAGTAACTTTAAATCTACCATGGTAGTTGAGCTCAATTATATCTTCTAATTTTCCATAATATAGCAAATCAGCTTCTCTTAAGTTCCCATCAACACTACTAGCAACACAAGATGTTGAAGATGTTAAATAAACTCCACTATTTTGGGTTTTTAACCCATGCTCTCGTGCTAA
>OZ014525.1:278592325-278609825 GCA_963966055.1 Lathyrus aphaca
TATAGATGGACAAAAACCGAATAAGGCGCATCTGTAGGAAGTGTTGTTAAGAGACTTCAGCATAATCAGAAGAACTAAATCACCTAGAATCTAGGAAGTAACAAGCCCTAATTCAAGGTGGAAGCTGCATGCGTTTTAGGACTGGATTAATCTACAGAAAGCCCAAAATCCATACACCTATTTAAGCAACAGAATATCTCAGAATTGAGTACGAATTTCAGAAGAGTAAATAGAGTGTTTTGAGTTTTAATAGCAGGTTGTTTTTATTGTACCACTTTATGAGCTTTTAAGCAAAAGTGTATTTGTGTCTTGATTGAAACTGTGAAGTAAGATCAAGCTGTTTTGTTTGAAGGATGACTTCAATTTTATTAAACTTGTAAACAAGATCACTGTGTGATTGAGGGGGAGTGAGTTGGTACTTATATCTAAGTTGTGTCTTAGGTAGAAATTGCATTGGGTAGATATTAAGTGAAAGATTAAACTGGGTTGTTTAAGTCTAGAATTAATATTACTTATAGTGGATTTCCTCCTGGCTTGGTAGCCTCCAGATGTAAGTGTGGTTATACACTGAACTGGGTTAACAAACTACTGTGTTGTTTAATTTTCTTGCACTTTAAGTTTTGGTTAAATCTGTCAAGTGTTGGAACATCTCATAGGACATCTCATACCTGATCACAGAATTTCAATTGGCATCAGAGCAGGCACCCTGCCTGTTTATACTGGGTGAGATCTAGGGAATACAAATTCTGGAAACATGGACAGAGATATAGGATCAGTAAATAGACCACCTATACTGGATGGATCTAATTATGACTACTGGAAACCAAGAATGATTGCATTCTTAAGATCACTTGACAACATGGCCTAGAGAGCAGTCAACATTGGATGGGAACATCATGTCCAAGACACCAAAGATGGATCAAAAGTGTTGAAACCTGAAGAAGAATGGAGTAAGGAGGAAGAAGATTCAACACTAGGCAACTCCAAGGCCTTAAATGCTTTATTCAATGGCATTGATAGGAACATCTTTAGACTTGTGCATCACTGTGAGCTGGCCAAAGATGTTTGGGACACTCTCAAAACAACTCATGAAGGAACATCAAAGGTAAAGATGTCAAGACTTCAACTTCTCACCACCAAGTTTGAAAACTTGAGAATGAAGGAAGATGAGACAATTCATGAATTCTACATGAACATCTTAGAAATAGCCAATACTTCTGGAGCCTTGGGAGAAAAGATGACTGATGAAAAGCTTGTAAGAAAGATTCTCAGATCTTTGCCAAAACGATTTGACATGAAAGTCACAGCAATAGAAGAAGCTCAAGACATATGCACAATGAAAGTTGAAGAACTCATTGGTTCCCTTCAAACATTTGAGATGGGAATGAATGACACAAATGTAAAGAAGAACAAAAGCATAGCCTTGGTAACAAATACTGATGAAGAAGAAGATGATGAATCAGAAACTGGTGAAAGCTTATCAGACAACATTGCTATGCTTGGAAGACAATTCAAAAAGATTCTCAGAAGGATGGAAGACAAATCCAAACCAAGTGGAAGATACACAAACTATTCTGAGAACAAAAGACCTTATGATGCTAATAGAAGGTCAAATTATGATGAAAAGACCAGTCAAGAAAAAGGAATTAAATGCCATGGATGTGAAGGATATGGACACATCAGGAATGAATGTCCTACCTACTTAAAAAGGCAAAAGAAAGGACTCTCTGTAACCTGGTCTGATGAAGACTCAGGAGGTGATTCAGAAGAAGAATCAGCTAAGCATATCACCGCTCTAGCTGGATTATGTGAATCTGAAAGTGAATCCAGTGATGGGGAGCTTACTTTTGAAGAACTTGAGAAATCATATAGAGAACTATTCAAAAGAAGCACTGAAATATGCAGTGAGAGTATAAAGCTAAAGAAGCAGATTAAGGCACTAAAGGATGAAAAAGCAAGTGATCTAGAGATCATTGACACCTTGAAAAGTGAAGTAAGTCTTCTCAACTCCAAGTTGGACCACATATCCAAATCTGTTAGAATGCTGAACAGTAGCTCAAGTACACTGGATGTTATTCTCAACAACAATAAGCATTCAGGGGATAAAAGTGGACTGGGATTTAACAGAGTTCATAAGGATGAAGCTAGCTCTAGCAAAACTACTTCAAAGTCCATAAAGTTAAACAAAATGTCCCAACAGATGCCTCAACATCATGAAAAGAACACAAAGTCAAACATAATGTTCCAACAGATGTCTCAACATTCTGAAAAGAACATAATGAAGAAGAAGTATCAAAGATGGAGATGTCATCATTGTGGAAGATTTGGACATATCAAACCTCATTGCTACAAGTTGCATGGATATCCAAATCAGATGTTTCAGCAACCTCCTAAGCAGAAGATAGAAGTTACCAAGAAAGTGCTGCATAGACATCAAAGAAATCAGCAACCCCCTAAGTAGAAGACAGAGGTCATCAAGAAGGTATGGAGACCAAAAGCTAGTCTTCATGCTGATCAAAGCTAAATACCCAAGAACAAGATCAACAAACAACCTTGGAGCTCTACTGATGAACAATACACAGAGCAGAGGTATCAAAAGAAATCTCAACTCAAATGGTCAAAGAAAGGTGTTGCATATATAGCTCATACATCACTAAGAGTATCAGCTAAAGAAGACTGGTACTTTGACAGTGGATGTTCAAGACACATGACTGGATTGAAGAATCTGCTAGTAGACTTAAAGTCATATTCATCCAGATATGTGACCTTTGGAGATGGAGCTAAAGGATAAATCAAGGGAGTTGGGACCTTGGACTGTCCAGATGTACCAAGACTGGATGATGTGTTGCTGGTTAAAGGTTTAACTGCTAACCTGATCAGCATAAGTCAATTATGTGATCAAGGGTACAGTGTAAACTTTACCAAAACTGAATGCATAGTGTCTAACAAAGAACAAAAGGTTGTCATGAAAGGAGCCAGATCTAAAGACAACTGTTACATGTGGGAACCTCAAGATTTCAGTCTCACTTCAACTTGCTCTTTAGCTAAAGAAGAAGAAGTGAAACTATGGCACCAAAGACTAGGTCATCTTCATTTTAGAGGCATAAAGAAAATCATATCTATGGATGCTGTGAGAGGTATTCCTAAACTGAAGATTGATGATGGCAAAATATGTGGTGAATGTCAAATAGGCAAGCAAACCAAGATGTCCCATCCAAAGCTCCAACATCTGACAACTTCCAAAGTTTTGGAATTATTGCATATGGATCTTATGGGACCTATGCAGGTTGAGAGCCTTGGTGGTAAGAGGTATGCCTATGTAGTGGTTGATGACTTTTCAAGATATACATGGATAAATTTCATCAAAGAAAAGTATGATGTATTTGATGTATTCAAAGACTTATGCCAAAGAATACAAAGGGAAAAAGCCAGCTGTGTGATCAGAATAAGAAGTGATCATGGAAAAGAATTTGAGAACCAAAAATTCTTAGATTTCTGTTCTTCAGAAGGAATCAATCATGAATACTTTTCACCAATCACTCCTCAACAGAATGGGATTGTTGAGAGGAAGAATAGAACTATTCAAGAATCAGCAAGAGCTATGATCCATGCCAAAAAGTTACCTTTGTACTTCTGGGCTGAAGCTATGAACACAGCTTGTTACATCCATAATAGAGTTACTCTAAGAAAAGGAACCTTGTCCACAATCTATGAAGTCTGGAAAGGCAGAAAACCCACAGTTAAGTACTTCCATGTGTTTGGAAATAACTGTTATATTCTGGCAGATAGGGAGCAAAGAAGAAAAATGGATCCTAAAAGTGATGAAGGGATTTTTCTTGGATACTCTATAAACAGCAGAGCATATAGAGTATTTAATTCTAGAACCAAGGTTATCATGGAGTCCATAAATGTGATAATTGATGATGCTCCTACAGATGTTCCAGAAGATGTTGGAACATCTGCTGATATCAAAATTGAAGCTGAAGAAAAGAGTGATCATTCTGACTTCACTCAAACTGATGCAAGGACAGAACAATCCAGCAAACCTCCCTCCATCAGAATCCAGAAAGATCATCCCAAAGATTTGATAATTGGTGATCCCAACAGAGGTGTAAGCACTAGATCAAAATAAGTGATTTCAAGTTCCTGTTTTGTTTCTAAAATAGAACCTAAAAACATCAAGGAAGCTCTTACTGATGAATACTGGATTTGTGCTATGCAAGAGGAATTAGGTCAATTCACAAGGAATGAAGTGTGGAACCTTGTCCCTAGACCTGATGACATAAATGTGATTGGAACTAAATGGGTGTATAAGAACAAGTCAAATGAGCAAGGAGTTGTTACAAAGAACAAAGCTAGACTTGTAGCTCAAGGATACACACAAATTGAAGGAGTAGACTTTGATGAAACATTTGCACCAGTAGCAAGGCTTGAATCAATCAGATTACTTTTGGGAATTGCTTGTATCTTAAAGTTCAAGCTATTTCAAATGGATGTGAAAAGTGCCTTTTTAAATGGATATCTTAATGAAGAAGTATATGTAGAACAGCCTAAAGGATTTGTTGATCCAAGCTGTCCAAATCATGTATACAAACTAAAGAAGGCTCTTTATGGTCTGAAGCAAGCTCCAAGATCATGGTATGAAAGGCTGACTACTTTTCTTATCAAGCAAGGGTACAGGAAAGGTGGAATTGACAAAACCTTATTTGTTAAAGATGAAGAAGGAAATGTCATGATTGCTCAAATATATGTAGATGACATTGTTTTTGGTGGGATGTCTGAAAGGATGGTGAAACATTTTGTAAATCAGATGGAATCTGAATTTGAGATGAGTCTAGTAGGAGAATTAACCTACTTTCTTGGACTGCAAATAAAGCAAATGGAGGACTCCATGTTCATTTCCCAAAGCAAGTATGCTAAGAACATAGTCAAGAAATTTGGGATGGACAGTGCTAGTCATAAGAGAACTCCCGCCCCCACACATTTAAAGCTAACTAAAGATGACAAGGGTGAGAATGTAGATCAAAGCCTATACAGAAGCATGATTGGAAGCTTGCTATATCTAACTGCTAGCAGACCAGACATAGCATTTGCAGTAGGTGTTTGTGCAAGATATCAAGCTGATCCAAAAGTTAGTCATCTTAACCAAGTCAAGAGAATTCTGAAATATGTTAATGGTACTTGTGACTATGGCATAATGTACTTTCATGGATGCAAACCAATTCTCACTGGCTTCTGTGATGCTGATTGGGCTGGAAGTGCTGATGACAGAAAAAGCACTTCAGGAGGATGCTTCTTTCTAGGAAACAATTTGATTTCTTGGTTCAGTAAGAAACAAAATTGTGTATCCTTATCCATTGCTGAAGCTGAATATATAGCAGCTGGAAGCAGTTGTTCACAGTTGGTTTGGATGAAACAAATGCTCACTGAGTACAATGTCCCACAAGATGTCATGACATTGTACTGTGACAATTTAAGTGCAATTAACATATCAAAGAATCCTATCTAACATAGCAGGACCAAGCATATTGATATCAGACATCATTTCATCAGAGATATTGTAGAAGAGAAAGTGATTTCACTGGAACATGTAGCTACAAATCTGCAGTTGGCTGATATATTTACCAAAGCCTTGGATGCTACTCAATTTGAAAACTTAAGGAGCAAATTAGGAATCTGCTTATGTGAGATTTAGCAGTTATGGAGATGTGCCAACATGTCATATGACATTGTGTGGCATAAGCACCAGATGGCAACACCAGTCTGGTCAAGCACCTTGGGTATTCCATTCCTAATAATTCTCCAAGTAACGGCTACTTATATAATAACAGCTTGCTTTCAGCTATCCATATTCTCATCATACTCTAAAAAAAAACGAATTGCATTCTCTAATTGTTCTTCAGAAATCATCAACCCTAAAACTCTTCATCCACCTCCTTCGAAAATGTCTCAAAACCCTAATAGTTCTGAAGAAATCCTCAACAAGGAAGATGTGGTGCATGCAACCCCCATTTCTGTGGTACCCATGGATTCAACTCCAATGGACGAAATCAGAGGAAGTGTTCCTCTTGCTAAAAAGCCAAGAACTCCAAAAAGAACAAAAGATCAAGTTTTCAGCAAGACCAAAGGCATACCTTCACCATTATACAACACTCCAAGAGCTTCTGAATACTTGGATGATTCCATAAAGGAGTTGGTAACCAAGATCCTATCTGAGCAAAGAGTGGTAAGTGGCATATCTATCCCTCTGAACACCATGCCAGCCCCACAAGAAGATCAACAAACTCAGGCTGCAAAGGAAACTCCTGCTCAACAGGATGTCCCAATAGATGTTGAAGCATCTGAAGACCAGCAAAAGGTCTCATCTGATACTGCTGATGATATACCTGAGGACCAGAAAAAGGCCTCCACAGATAGTGATGCAGAAGCATCTGAGGACCAGCACAAGGCCTCCACTGAAGAGCACATTTCTGTTGATCAACCAGCTGAAGAGGAGATTGCTCAATCTCCTCCTGTTGTGAACCTAGAGCATGATTCTGATATAGAAATCATTGCTTCTGTAAAACCTAGCATAGCCAAAAGGCTTAGGACTAGGAAAGAAAAGATGAATGCAGGACATGCAATTCCTGAAAAGAAGCAAGCTACACCAAAGAAGGACAAAGCTAAAGTTGTCTTTGGTCCTACAAAACAATGGAGCAAGGTGCAAACACAAAAGAGGAAAGCTGTCACTCCTCCAGATTCAGATGTTGAAGAAGATGTCCCAACATCTCCTCCAAAGAAGAAATCAGCACCCTCAAGGTCATCAACTGCTGTTCCTGAAGCTCCCTTGGATAACATCTCCTTCCATCATGTTTCAAGTGTGAATAGATGGAAGTTTGTTTATCAAAGAAGGGTAGCACTTGAAAGAGAGCTGAGCAGTAATGCACTTGAGTGCACAGAGTTAATTGATCTCATCTCTTCTGCTGGCCTCTTCAAAACTGTCTCCAACTTCTCTCCCTGCTATGAGCTACTTGTCAAGGAATTCATAGTCAACCTCCAAGAAGATTGTGCCAATGGTAAGTCTGCTGAATTTAGAAAAGTATTTGTAAGAGACAGGTGTGTAGAATTCTCTCCTAGGGTTATCAACCAATACCTTGGAAGAGAATCTGATGGTCCAAATGAGTTAGGGAAGACTGATAACCAGGTTTGCAAGGTTATCACTGCTAATCAGGTCAAGGCTTGGCCAGTTAAAGGAAAGCTCTCAGTTAGCATGCTGACAAGGAAATATGCCATGCTGAACAGGATTGGTACAGCAAACTGGGTACCTACCAATCATACATCCTCAATATCAACTGGATTGGGCAGGTTCATTTATGCTGTGGGCACTCAAACTAAGCTGGATTATGGAGCTTACATCTTTGATCAGACATTGAAGCATGCTGGATCATCTGCAACAAAGCTGCCAATTGCCTTCCCTTACTTGCTGTGTGGAATAATGTTGAGTCAGTACCCTGGGATCCTCACTGAGAAGGACACAGTTTGAAAAAGAGAAAGCCCTCTGGCCTTTCACTACAAGCTATTCCTGAGTCATCATGCAGCTGATGTTGAAGCACCCTCTGGGACATCTGCAGGTCCTTCAAATGCAAAGTCTCCAATCTCAGAGGCTGCATTGATTGCTGAACTGAAGAGCACTTGCAAAGAACTAGATGCAAGGAAGCAGAAGCTTGAGGAGATTATCCAAAGGCTGGAGATTGAAGAAAGTGCTCAAAAAGCTGCTACTTCTGATGAGGAGACTGAGGAAGATGAAGAAACTGAATATGAGGAGTCTGAGTGAAAAACTGTATGTGAAAAAAATGTAATGACTACTGCATTGTAATTTTGAATTTGTAACTTTGGCCCCAAATTTATGTCTAACAAGGGGGAGAACAACAACAATGTATGATGCTGTCAACAATATATGATGCTGTTTAGCTATTAATGAAAAACTTCTGTTTGGCTCTGAACTGAATCAGTGTGAGTATGCATGTATATGTATGTATGTATGTATGTATTTATGTATGTATGTAAGTATGTATTTATGTATGTATGTATGTATGTATTTATGTATTTATGCATGTATATGTATCTGTTTGGCTCTGAACTGAATATGTATGTATGGATGGATGTATGTATTTATGTATGTATGTAAGTATGCATGTATGTATGTATGTATGCATGCATGCATGCATGGATGCATGCATGCATGCATGGATGCATGCATGTATGAATATATGTATGTATATATGCATGCATGCATATATATATATATATATATATATATATATATATATATATATATATATATATATATATATATATAAATATCTATCTATCTATCTATCTATCTATCTATCTATCTATCTATCTATCTATCTATCTATATATATATATATATATATATATATATATATATATATATATATATATATATATATATATATATATATATATATATATATATATATTATATATAAATATATATATATATATATCTATCTATATAAATATATCTATCTATCTATATAAATATATATCTATCTATATCTATCTATCTATCTATCTATCTATCTAACTATCTATATATATATATATATATATATATATATATATATATATATATATATATATATATATATATATATATATATATATATATATATATATATATATATATATATCTATCTATATATATATATATATATATATATATATATATATATATATATATATATATATATATATATATATATATATATATATACACTACGCCAAAAATGCTTTTTAACAGCGCATCTTAGACAGCGCTTTTAAGAGAAAGCGCTGTCTAAGGTTAAAATTAAAATAAAACACGGAAAATGTTCCAAAAAAATAATGAAAGCGCTGTCTAAGGGGGGGGGGGGGGGGGGTCTTAGACAGCGCTTTTAAAAAGCGCTGTCTAAGACCCCCCCTTAGACAGCGCTTTTAAATATTCACCTTAGTCAGCGCTTTTGATAAAGCGCTGTTTAAAGTTTTTAAATTTAAAAAAAAATAAAACCATAAGCGCTGTCTAAGGGGGGGGGGTTTAGAAAGCGCTTTTGGAAAGCGCTGTCTAAGGCATACCTTAGAAAGCGCTTTTTAACAGCGCATCTTAGACAGCGCTTTTAAGAGAAAGCGCTGTCTAAGGTTAAAATTAAAATAAAACACGGAAAATGTTCCAAAAAAATAATGAAAGCGCTGTCTAAGGGGGGGTCTTAGACAGCGCTTTTAAAAAGCGTTGTCTAAGACCCCCCTTAGACAGCGCTTATAGAAAGCGCTTTTAAATATTCACCTTAGTCATCGCTTTTGATAAAGCGCTGTTTAAAGTTTTTAAATTTAAAAAAAAATAAAACCATAAGCGCTGTCTAAGTGGGGGGGGGGGGGGGGGGTTTAGAAAGCACTTTTGGAAAGCGCTGTCTAAGGCATACCTTAGAAAGCGCTTTTCCCAAAAGCGCTGTCTAAGGTCTTATTAAAATTAAAATTCAGACTTCTATTTTCGTTCTCTGTTCTTTCTGTTTTCCCTCCTAACAGCGAAAGTGAAATCGCATACATTGTTTCAGTCATTGAAAGTGTTTGAATCGTTCGTTCTTGATTGTGGTATGTTCTTCATTTCTTCACTTTTTCATTCAATCGGTTTCAGTTCTTCTTCATTCATTCACTGCGGTTTCATTTCGTCATTTCTTCAGTTCTTCGTTTCAGGCATTGCAAGAGTTGAATCGTTCATTTCTGAAAGTGTTTGAAGAATCTCATTACGGTATGTGTTTCAGTTTTGATTTTTTTAGGGAAATATCAGTTTTGATGTTTTTAGGGAAAAAACAGTATTTTTCATAACTCAGCAAGCTTTTTGTTCTGATTTAGCAAGCTTTTTGTTCTGGTTGTGGTTGGTTAGGGAAAAATCAGTACTTTTCATAACTCAGTTTTGATGTTTTTAGGGAAAAATCAGTATTTTTGTTCTGGTTGTGGTTGTTTGGTTTGGGTACATTCCATAACTCTGCGTGTTTCCCTGATTTAGCAAGCTTTTTGTTTCACTTAGGATGATTCTAATTAGTTTATCAAGAAGAGTGCAAATCATAAGACTTTGTTTTTTGTTTCACTTAGGATGATAAGTTTCATACTGAAATTATGGATGATATATATATATATATATATATATATATATATATATATATATATATATATATATATATATATATATATATATATATATATATATATATATATATATATATATATATATATATATATATTAAAGTAGTTCCTCATGGATGGTGGAAAGACTTCATTAATTTAGTTTTTCTTTGAATTGATGAAAAGATTCGAGTGAGATAATATGAGATGGAAAATAGTGATATTCTATTGTTTACTTTAGTTATTCAAAGATACTACCTTAGTTATGTATTTTCGTCTGGATTAATTGTTTACTTTAATAAGTAGGAAAACCATGGATAAAACATGGATCTGTGCCGATCGAATGACCAAAGAGTACGAGAGTGGGGTTGCGGAATTCGTTAAGTATGATGTTCAACACGCTGAAAACCCCAGACGAATGCATTGTCCTTGCTTGCGTTGTTGTTATATTGGTAAGGTTGACGCACATGGATTGAAATCACATTTGTTGAGGCATGGAATTGATCAAAGTTATCAGTGTTGGATATTTCATGGTGAGAAAATTAACGGGAATGTTGAATCGAGTGGAAAAAGTAATACGACCTATGCTTCATACGACAAAGACACGGAAACATATGATTGTGATCGAGTTGAAGAGATTGTAGAAGCACTGGAAGAAGATCTTCATGATTGTCCTGAAATGTTTGAGAGGATGGTAAGCGATGCAGAGAAACCGTTGTACAAAGGTTGCACTAAATTCTCAAGACTTTCTGCGGTATTAAAGTTGTACAACTTAAAGGCGGGCAATGGATGGTCGGATAAAAGTTTCACAGAGTTGTTGGCCCTTATGAGAGAAATGCTACCGGATGATAATGTTCTTCCTAATCGAACCTATGAGGCAAAAAAAATGTTGTGCTCTATTGGCATGAGCTATGATAAGATACATGCTTGTCCTAACGATTGCATTTTGTTTCGTAACGAATATGCAACGTTAACTGAGTGCCCTAAATGCGGTTTGTCTCGATATAAGAAAAGATTATCTCCCGCAAAAGTCTTATGGTATTTTCCGATAATTCCGAGATTTAGGCGCATGTTTCATAGTGAAACCGATGCAAGACATCTTACTTGGCATGCAGATGAAAGAATTACTGATGGAAATTATCGGCATCCGGCTGATTCACCACAGTGGTCGAAGATTGATAATGATTATCCTGAGTTTGGATCAGAAGCAAGAAACCTTCGATTGGCATTATCTACTGATGGAATGAACCCACATGGTCTTCAAAGTATTTCACATACCACATGGCCTGTGATTCTCATGATTTATAACCTACCTCCATGGCTATGTATGAAGCGTAAGTACATGATGTTATCTATGTTAATCTCTGGGCCTAAACAACCAGGTAATGACATAGACGTATACTTGACACCTCTGATCGAAGATTTAAAGATTTTGTGGGAGAACGGTGTGGAGGTTTATGATGGATATAGGAAAGAAATTTTCAATTTGAGGGCGATGTTGTTTGGCACAATTAATGATTTTCCAGCATACGGGAATCTATCTGGGTATAGCATTAAAGGTCAACGTGCGTGTCCTGTTTGTGAAGACGGAACCGATACGATTCGATTGGAACTTTGCCAGAAGAATGTGTTTCTCGGTCATCGTAGATTCTTACATTCTAAACATCACTACCGTGGGTGGAGAAAAACA
The DNA here is from genome assembly GCA_963966055.1 of Lathyrus aphaca. Taxonomy (NCBI): domain Eukaryota; kingdom Viridiplantae; phylum Streptophyta; class Magnoliopsida; order Fabales; family Fabaceae; genus Lathyrus; species Lathyrus aphaca. Next base: position 278,604,177 of record OZ014525.1, read on the forward strand.
TTCAATGGAGACACCGAACATCGTAGAGCTCCACCCGCATTGTCAGGTGAACAAGTTTTTGAAAAGGTGAAAGATGTGCGTACTGAGTTTGGCAAGCCTTTTGCACATAAGATTGTGAAAGGTGGGTGGAAGAAAAGGTCGATATTTTTTGAATTGCCATATTGGAAGTCTTTGTACGTGAGACATTTTCTCGATGTTATGCATATTGAAAAAAACGTATTTGAAAGTGTTATCGGTACATTACTCAATATAAAAGGCAAGTCTAAGGATGGCCTTAAAGCAAGGGAGGACATGTTAAAAATGGGAATGAGAACTGAATTAGCACCCGTGAAGAAAGGAAGACGAACATATCTACCACCTGCTGCTTTTACTTTATCTAGAAAGGAGAAAAAAAATTTGTGTAAGTCTCTGAGTGAAGTTAAGGTTCCAGAAGGATACTCATCTGATATCAGAAGACTTGTTTCTATGAAAGACCTCAAGTTGAAGAATTTGAAGACACATGATTGTCATGTTATAATGGAACATTTTCTACCGATCGGTATACGTTCTATTTTGCCAGAAAAAGTAAGAAGTTCCATAACTAAATTGTGTTTTTTCTTTAGGTCAATTTGTAGTAAGGTGATCGATCCCGAGATCTTACCAACACTACAAAAAGAGATTGTAATTACCTTGTGTGAGCTTGACATGTATTTTCCTCCGTCTTTTTTTGACATAATGGTTCATTTAGTTGTTCATCTTGTGAAAGAGACACAGTTGTGTGGACCAGCTTATATGAGATGGATGTACCCTGCTGAACGGTATATGAAAATATTAAGAGGGTACGTGAAATCCCGAAGTCGACCAGAGGGTTGTATTGTTGAACGATACATTGTTGAAGAAGCTGTTGAGTTTTGTACTGAATATTTGTCTAACGTTCAATCGATTGGACTCCCCAGAGCTCAGATTTTCGACAAAATGGAAGGTTAAAAATTAATTGGGAATAAAATTGTGACAATATCAAGGGATGAACGGGATCAAGTTCATTTGTATGTTCTGCCCAATAATAATGAGGTTGAGCCATATGTTGAAATGCACAAGGATGTACTCCGAAGGTTAAATCCGAACAGAAATGAAAATTGGATAGTTATAGAGCACAATCAAAGTTTCATACAATGGTTGAAGGATCATATTTATTTGAAGCGCTCTTCAGATCCTTCTTCGGTAACAGAAAGGTTGAGATGTTTGGCATATGGTCCAAGTTTGCATGTGTTTTCTCATAGCGCATATTCAATTAATGGATACACATTTTATACCAAAGAACAAGATGATAAGAGTACTATGCAAAATAGTGGTGTCACCGTGCTAGCTGAAGCAATGCATATATCAAGAATGAAGGACTTAAACCCCAAATATGCAAATTTGTCATATTTTGGAGTTATTGAGCACATTTGGGTGTTTGATTACGAGAAGTTTCAGATTCCCATCTTTGGTTGCAAGTGGGTGAATAGTAGTGGCATACGAATGGATAAGTCTGGATTTTTGCAAGTTGATCTTACTAGGGTGGGGTACAAAGATGAACCTTTTATTCTAGCATCTCAAGCTAAACAAGTGTTCTATGTGAATGACCCGAAGAGTACAAAATGGTCTATAGTGCTTTTCTCTAACAAAGTGACTGATGATAGCGGTGTCGATCAATGTGATATTGATGTTGAGAATGAGTCATGCATTAGACGGAATGAGTTGAATAGAAATGATGAAGTTGAGGATCTTATACCGGATGAGTCATATATAAGAAACGATCATAATGAGGGAATTTGGATCAATTCATCCGTACGCATTGCTAAGAAACAAGTGATTAATATTCCAACAAAGAAAAGAAAGAGATGTTAGTGACTTAGGTAAATTATCCATGGTTTCTTTATTTTATTTTTTCAATTGTTTTGATTATAAGTTATATGTGATAATGCATGATTTCATTATATTTTTGTTTTCAATTGCTTTGATTATAAGTTATATCTGATAATGCATGATTTCTTTATTTTTTTGTTTTCAATTGCTTTGATTATAAGTTATATATGATAATGCATGATTTCTTTATTTTTTTGTTTTCAATTGCTTTGATTATAAGTTATATTTGATATTTGATGGTTTCCTTGGTTTATTATAGGTTAGACATGGCTGATGACCAACATGAGGAAGTTCCTAAAAAAGTATTCGCGGAAGAAGAAATTCGAAGAGGCATCACAGTAATGAGAAGGGTGGTCCAAGGAAGATCTCGAGGCATCATACTAGATGTCTATTGGAGCACCCAGGGACAACTTATAGAACCTAATGGGCATACCTTAACTAGTTTTATCGGTGCACTAGTAAGGAATGAAATTCCCATTACATGTGATGATTGGAGAAACAAAGAGCTGAATGAGTCCAAAGAAAAAATTTGGAGTGAGATAAAGGTACAATCATTTGGCCCTTAATTATACGGTATCAATTATGTTTTTTCAATTTCCGATACTAACTATCAATCTGTATGTTTTTCTTAGCGATGTTTTAACATCGAAGAAGAAAGAAGAGGCTTTTGTATGAAATTGGCCGGAAAGCTTCTAAGAGGGTTTCAGACATTTTTATCATCCAAGTTCCTTAAGGATGCGGATGGTAATTTTGTGGATGCGGAGCTTCCTAAAAAATATGAAAGTTTGATATCGGCTGAAGAATGGGAAGCTTTCAAATCCAAAAGACAAGACCCGGTTTTTCAAAGAATAAGTGCTACAAATCGGGAAAGAGCATCAAGTCCCGCATATCCGTACCGAAAAAGACGTGTCGGATATGGACGTTTAGAACAATCCATGGTAAGTATTTTTAAATTGCGATAACAAATTTGTTCATCATATATTAGTTTTATCTGATCAAATTGTATGACTTAATGTGTAGCTGCAGAAGGAGGAAAGTTCAGAAACATCTCTTCCTGCACATGTTTTGTGGAAGGAAGCCCGTGTGGGAAAATCTGGAGTTCCTCAAGAAGAAGTTTTACACGTATACCAGAAATGTGTAAGTATAACATTTTTTCATTATTTGAATAACATTTTTATACACAAATATTTGACAAGTGTACGGTATTCATCTGATTTTTCAGGAGGAGCTATCTCAGTCTTTATCTCCCGATGATACTAGGAGCATACTTGGTCGGGCATTAGATATCCCTGAGTATTCTGGTCGGGTGAGGGGTAAGGGATTTGGAGTCACTCCGACCCCCCTGAGTATTAAAAAAGGAAAGGCTCCTAGTAATCGGGAGCTTCATGCAAGAATGGAAGCCATGCAAGCTGAGCTTGATGCATTGAGGAGAGAAAGAGAGGCTAGCGCCTCAACAGTATACAGAGATGCTTCGGACAAAGACAGTATCAACTGTACCTTTCAGCCGAACATTCCAGAGGTAATTACATATAATTGTCTTAAATTGAACTATTTGCTTAAATTATGTATTTGACATATATACACATTAACGATTTCTTGTTATTATTGGTTTTAGGGCATTTCCCATTGTCAGCTGTATTTGTCGTCACCATACTATCGGATGGTTGTAAAGGGAAAAGTGCATAACGTTAGCGGAGTATTACTCCACACTAGAGAGCTCCCTGCTGGATGTTTGAAGGTATCAGTTGATATTGCAGTTGAGCCGAATGCAGCATTACCATATCCTAGCGATGATTCGGATGCAACAACGGTGCACGAAGCAGTAGGTTCGTTTGTTGCATGGCCGACAAACCTCATATGCGTAGGATATGAGGTATGATTAAAACTTATGTTAACTTCCTTGGTATATTCAAAGTTTAAAATTTATGCTTAAAATTTTACTTACATATTTTCCTATGTTAAATTGACTCCCACAAAATCCAAATCAAAAGATAGTGCGATTCCACGGCATACCGAGTCCACGGTTTCAAGAAAAGAGGTAATATACAATTATATGACATATATCCATGGAAGTTGTTACATTCTTAATTTGATCTAACTATTTATATGACATGTAGCTTCAAGAAAATGAGGCTAGCAATGCCTCCGCACAACAAAAAAAAGAGGTTAGCAACGCCTCCGCACGGGTACAAAGTTCTGGTGCTAAGAAGTCCGTAGCTAGGAAAAAACCTACCACCAAGTATAGGTCGTGCCTCAGGACATTTCTAGAGATGACCGATATACCGACCGGAGGTGTTCGGACTGTACATATGGAGGTAGGGATTTTCGGCTTTGATTACGAACAAATGATTGGTAATGAGGACTTCATGCAAGTTTTTGGTCGTGAAGAAATCGGCGTCAACATTGTCAATACATATGTTAGGTAAATCCGGACTACTTTGTTTTATTAATTAAACAACTTATGTTAATGATGTTTACTTTATGTTAATGATGTTTTTATATTAGGTTTTTGTATGACAAATTGATGCGCCCCAATGGTTTGGACGTGTCATTCGGATTCTTAGCACCCGCGACCGTCAACTATAGTTTAATGTTAAGTAGACCGGATACCGTGACGGAGTACGTTCTTCGGATCCTCATGGACAATAAAGATGCGGAGAAGTTGTTTTTTATACCGTTTAATACCGGGTTAGCATTTCATTCTAAATTCATCTATTATAATTATTTTCCAAGTTACCATCTAACATTTGCCTAATCATTACAGTGGACATTGGTTGTTGCTCGCAATCAATCCTATCCGAGAAATTGTGTATTATCTTGACTCGTTAGGAAATGATTGGACAACATACCCGGATATGAAGGTCCTAATTGACACGTAAGTGAGAATGTTCAAAAATTTTCTTAGTTTATGTGAATTGTTCTAATTGCTTCATTTTTATTTTATTAGCGTCCTACAAGCTTTTCGGGCCCAACGAGTTATCCAAACCTCAAGGAGGGGCGCCAACTCCATTACATGGATTAAAGTGGCGGTATATTTTTAATTACCGTGTTTTTTATTATATTAGTGATGACTACACTTGATAAAACTTAGGATTTATAATCCATATTTTTTTTTCATATGTAGTGTCCTCGTCAACGTAATCAAATAGATTGCGGGTATTTCATGTTGAGGTTTATGCGAGATACTCTCATGTTGGGCCGATTAGAGATTCCCACCGATGTATGTATTTCTAACTTATGAGTTATTTTTATATTTACACATATCTTATATAATTAAATAGTTGGAATTAATTCAAAATATGTTATATTATTATGTAGTACTTTGATGAATTCAAGTGTGCATATTATACAAAGGATCAAGTGGACGAAATCAAAGAGGAGTGGTGTCAATTCATGATAGAGCTCAAAGTGTGTAATTAATGTGTACATTTGTAGTAGTATATGTAATGACTTATAAATGTAAACATAAATTTGTATATATTTTGATACATTTATGGCAAATTTGGTTTGAATTGGTTAGCCAAAAATTGGTAAAAAAAAGGCCAAAATGGCATATATAAAATGTGATAATTGTCTGCCAAAATCTGGTTGAAAACAGGTAGAAATTCTGGTTTATAAACATGGAAAAAATGTGGATTCAAACAAATCCTACAAAAAATTTCGTATACCTTAGACAACGCTTTTGCCAAAAGCGCTGTCTAAGGGAGGGATTAGAAAGCGCTTTAGGCAAAAGCGCTGTCTAAGGGGGGGGGGGGGGGGGGG
>OZ014525.1:278617325-278619825 GCA_963966055.1 Lathyrus aphaca
TGATACCAGTAATGTAACACCCCATTTTCTACCCACGAGTTAAAACGACAAAATCAGAGTCGTAAAATTTTCTACAAATGGAATATTACATGTTCAACTTTAAACAATTTCCACTTTAAGGAATCATAACAATACGTAACACTTTGCTTAATTCGACAAAATAATGTCATTCACTCCAATAATTCAACTTCATAAATTCTTACGCAGCGGATTCATAAAAACTTCTTAACATCTTTAAGCAACATAAATACGACTTAACTTAAATAGTAAACAACTATAATTCTTCAAACAAATTAAATTTTAATAACAATTAAAAGATCCACAAAGCAGACACGCGACATTCCCCCCGAGTGCTACGTATCAGAGCGGCTGACCACTGACCCGACCAACGGTAACCGGCTACTTCTCAGGATTACCTGCACGTTGTCACGTAAGGACAACATTCAACAGAAGGGGTGAGTTACAATTATTATAATTAGTATATGAACAACAACACAGCGAATAAGGATAGTAACAAACACCACTTCACAAATTAATCAAATATCAACATCATAAACCAACAAATATGTGACTTCAATGAGACCCAACTAGTTATGCATGTGGTACCATTCGGAGTAAAACTCCCAACTTAAAATTTGCCAATTTAAAGAGGCATCAAGGCATAAGCCTTCAACTTTCAACTTTTTGCCAATCCAGGCCAACATGGTATGAGCAAAGCTCCAACTTAATGCATATGAATTTACATGACATACACGACTTTACAATTCCGACAACATAATAATAATAGTAAAACAACAATGTTTTCAACATAATCAACTTATAATCAACTTTGGCTCACCAAGCTTACAACTTAGTAACTTTAACAACTTTCCGTACACGGGATAGCTTAACAACTCAGTCATACTTGTATCGACATTTCATAACATAAACCCAACAAAATTACTTATCAAAATTAACTATAATATTACGCGACTCATCCCGACGAATTTCATTAAATTCTGAGCAACTCCGTGTTTCGCTTGATTCGGCTAAAACGCCTAACCTACACCGCTTACTAACTTTATGCGATTAATACGATTTCATTACAAAACTCAAAGTTTCTACGTCCTGTTAACATTCATCTGTTATAGAAAATAAACTACTATTACGGTTCTGTTAACTTCGTAAACCTGCATTTTCTGCTAAACTCCACCTTACAGTACCATTCTAAAAACTGGTCTTTACAGTTCGCAGTATGTACTAGAATACTACACCTCACTACCAAATAGTTCATTCTTAAATTTGTAAATTCCTAATTTAGTCTAGATTAAAATCCACAAGATTAATTAGATTATTTATACTTGGATTATATATGTACATAAGTTAATTAAGAAATTGGAATTTAATTAAAAGAAGTGGAATTAATTTTAATGCATGGCAAGCACCACCAAGGGTGGCCTGCGCCATGCTCCTATTGAAAACTAATCCAATTCTTTTCTTTCTTTTATGCCCTGCGCCATGTACAAGAACAAAGGGAAAAATATTATTTGTTTAATCCCCTAGTGGCCCACCATGCTATCTACCTCATGAATAAATTGTGGTTTCTTTAATTTAATTTATAATAACTTATAGTATCTCTCTAAGATAACACAGGATGATAATTAATAAAGTAGAAAAAGGTTCCCCCACCCCCACTTGCTATGGCCCGCGCCATAGGTGCATAAAGTGGGATGACCCACTAAGTGGCCTGCGCCACAGATTTGTGATATGAGGTGTGGCCTGCGCCACACTCCCCTTAGTGGGACAGGTGGCCTGCGCCACACCCCCCCCTTTTTTTTCTCCTTCCTTCTTACTGGTCTCTCTCTCTCTCATTCTTCATTCTTATACTAATTTGTTTTCTAGTGAAATACTCCAACAACAGCAACATCAATAACTTTAAAATCAACTAAAATCCAGAAATTCAACAACTAATTCACAAAATTAACAATTTCATCATAATATGAATATAATTTCTACAGAATCTCAAGAACCACAATTAATTATTTCAACCTAACTACCCAAATCACTGTACTGAAATAAATACCCAATAATAATAATTGAACCCACCCTTACCTTATTATTTTGGATCGAAGGTTGCTCTAAGAATCGGCTTCCGGAAATTTTCTTCTCCTTCCCTCTCGTTCGTACAAAAGTTCCCAAATTCCTCTTCTGCTAACTTCTCTCCACTACTGTTTCTTTTCTTTTGTTTCTATCACTTATTTTATTTTCTCTTTATTAAATTAACCAAATATCCTAATTTCTAATGGGCCTAATATAACACCTCTCATTTTACTAATTAGCACACAATGATAAGCCCACTTACTCAATTAACACCACAATTATATTATTACTTCTTATAATAATTTCTACGACTTTCGATTAATTTCCGACTAATCACAATAATTACTTAAATATTAAAAATAATAACTAATTATTTTTTGGGCGTTACAACTAAATGTGGGGAGTTGGATTCGAGGGCCCC
>OZ014525.1:278632325-278634825 GCA_963966055.1 Lathyrus aphaca
AATAATTTTTACTATTTTTGGGGATTTATTTCTAAACTATAATTAACTAAAAAATAAATTCTAAAGAACTAATGCAGGGGGTGTTAATAGTTATTTTTCTAGTTATTATTTTACACGGGCCTAACAGAGGGAGTGTAGATAGCAGTAAGAATAAGGCTCAATTCACTGGATTTAGGGGGAGTGCGGAAAACAGTTTTTCTAGTTCATTTTTCTATAGGCTCAGGAAAGGGGGTGAGAACAACAATGATAATCAGGCCCATTTCGCAGGCTTGCTTGGGAGGTGCTAAAAGAAGAATTTTTAGTTTGTTTTCTACTATGGGCCCTAAGGAGGTGCCAATAACAACAATAGCATCTAATTATATTTAAATGATTAAAATTGAGATTAATCTACACTTATTGTTCTTAAACATCATAATAATTCTTACTAAAAACTTAAAATATTTTAATATTGTCTAATTAAATTACATGATTATCTTAACAATTAACCAGAAAATCTTATTAATTAAATGGAGATTATGGTTAATGAAATTAAACTGGACTAAATTCCTCTTTATTATCATTAAAAACTCTTAACTCATAACAACTCATAATAATTTTCCTAATTACTAATTAAACCTTTGTTTTTTAAAAAAAGACATAAAATAAAGATCTAAAATGGTAATAAACAGAAATATGAAGTAAACCCTAATCTTCTTCTTGCTCCCACTCTCCGCCGCGGCTCATTCCCTCAGCCTCCTCTCCTCCGTCCCTCAACACGGCCCTTTCTGTTCTTCACCTTCAGAAATTTCCGCCATCACCGACGAACCCTAAGTTCCCCCCTCTTTCACCTCTTCCGAAACCAACCACCACCTAAAACATCATCTTCTTCGTCCCTATTTCCCCTTTCCTATCTTAATCTATCTCTTATCTAGATAAACATCATCCTCCATCAATCAATAATCCTAAGCCGATTCTCTTAACACGAAAAGCACACTCACTCCAAATCTGAAATTTGTGGCAACATACCTTCAATCAACGAGAGTCAGGATTTCGGCGACGCGGATGTTGCTGCGTGATTCGATTCGACGGCGAAAAAGATCCGTGGAGGTGATGATTTGGTTCAGTTCGGACAATTACGGTGTTCGGATATGTCCTGGCTTGCCACAGCTTCTTGAAGATCTTGTGAAGACAGTTGTGAGCTGCGAATGAGCGAATCAGATGAAGGATTTTTCCGAGTATCCATGGCTGAAACTCAACAAGGTGAATATCCATATCCAGGTGACATTATCGCTCCCTATCATTTTGCCGATACAAAGCTGTCGATGGTGAATTTGCTCAATCAGCGCCCTGACATTGGTACGTGCAACTCTGTTTTTTCAATCGGTGATAGAACTCCATAGGGCGGAAATTGATGAGGATTCGGTAAGATAATGAAGGAAAAGATTCAAACTTAGTGATGAAGATTGAGAGGATTGAGAAGATTATGGGAGAAGAATGGAAAGGAGAAAAGAATGAGAGGTTCTGAAAATTCCCCCCCAGAAAAAAAAATATGATGGAGATTGGTTCTGATATATAGGCACTGATCACAGAAAAATCTAGAAACTTCAGGTAAGTTCAACTCATTCAATTCAGTTATGATTCTGTTGGACTTTTGTTATTTTCGGTTAGGATTTAATTATGAACTGCTATGAATCTGTTAGGAATAGGTTATTTTCTGTTAGTGACTTTCCTGAGTGAATTTTTTTTGTCACGAATTCCCTTCCTCTCCTATAATCGAAACTGAACTCTTTTTTGGTTGAGTGTTGATATGCAGGTTGTGACGAAGGGCTGCAGGATTAGGGATATGAGAATTGATAGCGAGGGTCTGGAAGTCGGTTCAGAAGAAAAGTTTCCTTATCCTTTTGTTTGTCACTGAGTTTTTTGAGTTTTCTCATTTTTTATGAATTCTCTTCTAGCTTTTGTAACTGAATTTTTTTGTTGATGTTCTCATAATCATAGGCGCAAATGAAGTTCAAGCCGAGAGTGTTTCATACTGGAGAACATGATGCTGTTTTCGTTCTTCCTCCGGGTGCATCTATCATTCTCTCTTCGACGGTTTCTCCTGTAATAGTTCACCAACTGTATCTGCCAGGTCCTGCTGTTGGCTGAACTTTTTCCTTTGCTTTTTCCGTTTTCCCACTGTGTACTCTTATCCGATTAATTTCACAACACTTTTTTCTTATTACTCCAGGATGCAAAAAATGATGCGATTACGGTTGATGGACATTGCCGATGAAAGCTGGCGAAGCTGGCACGTGGAGAGGAACGGGAATTCTTTAGTTAAATAATGACTTCTTTCTTTTCTAAACTTATTTGTATTCTGATATTACCAATTTCTTTGTTAATTTTCCATGTTACATATTTGATGACCTTTGTGTATCCTGCACCTTTATTCTTTTAAGTAACGGCAAAAGCCTCGCAAAAGGGCAGTTTTGTTTCTGGATGCACTGAGAATTCAACTTCTTCAACTTCCTTGCGATTT
>OZ014525.1:278677325-278684825 GCA_963966055.1 Lathyrus aphaca
TTTAGACCATCTCTCAACAAGGACATAAAATGTAAAAATCTTGAGGCTTGGTTAAAGCAAGGGACAAGACTTAGATGTGATTTTTACTAAAGGAAAATTGTTAGATAATTTTTAATAGTTGAGGTTGACCACAAGAACAATTTACTTATCGTGAAGAGTGATAGAGATATTGGACAAATAAAAAAGACTTATTGGTAACAAGTTAAAAAATGCCATTAATTTTTCTATTATTTGAATATTTTAACTAATATATTTAAATTTTATTTATCATTAATTGAGTGTTCTTTTAAATAAGTAGGAAAACCATGGATAAAACATGGATCTGTGCCGATCGAATGACCAAAGAGTACGAGAGTGGGGTTGCGGAATTCGTTAAGTATGTTGTTCAACACGCTGAAAACCCCAGACGAATGCATTGTCCTTGCTTGCGTTGTTGTTATATTGGTAAGGTTGACGCACATGGATTGAAATCGCATTTGCTGAGGCATGGAATTGATCAAAGTTATCAGTGTTGGATATTTCATGGTGAGAAAATTAACGGGAATGTTGAATCGAGTGGAAAAAGAAATACGACCTATGCTTCATACGACAAAGACACGGAAACATATGATTGTGATCGAGTTGAAGAGATTGTAGAAGCACTGGAAGAAGATCTTCATGATTGTCCTGAAATGTTTGAGAGGATGGTAAGCGATGCAGAGAAACCGTTGTACAAAGGTTGCACTAAATTCTCAAGACTTTCTGCGGTATTAAAGTTGTACAACTTAAAGGCGGGCAATGGATGGTCGGATAAAAGTTTCACAGAGTTGTTGGCCCTTATGAGAGAAATGCTACCGGATGATAATGTTCTTCCTAATCGAACCTATGAGGCAAAAAAAATGTTGTGCTCTATTGGCATAAGCTATGATAAGATACATGCTTGTCCTAACGATTGCATTTTGTTTCGTAAAGAATATGCAACGTTAACTGAGTGCCCCAAATGCGGTTTGTCTCGATATAAGAAAAGATTATCTCCCGCAAAAGTCTTATGGTATTTTCCGATAATTCCGAGATTTAGGCGCATGTTTCGTAGTGAAACCGATGCAAGACATCTTACTTGGCATGCAGATGAAAGAATTACCGATGGAAAGTATCGACATCCGGTTGATTCACCACAGTGGTCGAAGATTGATAATGATTATCCTGAGTTTGGATCAGAAGCAAGAAACCTTCGATTGGCATTATCTACTGATGGAATGAACCCACATGGTCTTCAAAGTATTTCACATACCACATGGCCTGTGATTCTTATGATTTATAACCTACCTCCGTGGCTATGTATGAAGCGTAAGTACATGATGTTATCTATGTTAATCTCTGGGCCTAAACAACCAGGTAATGACATAGACGTATACTTGACACCTCTGATCGAAGATTTAAAGATTTTGTGGGAGAACGGTGTGGAGGTTTATGATGGATATAGGAAAGAAAGTTTCAATTTGAGGGCGATGTTGTTTGGCACAATTAATGATTTTCCAGCATACGGGAATCTATCTGGGTATAGCATTAAAGGTCAACGTGCGTGTCCTGTTTGTGAAGACGGAACCGATACGATCCGATTGGAACTTTGCCAGAAGAATGTGTTTCTCGGTCATCGTAGATTCTTACATTCTAAACATCATTACTGTGGGTGGAGAAAAGCATTCAATGGAGACACCGAACATCGTAGAGCTCCACCCGCATTGTCAGGTGAACAAGTTTTTGAAAAGGTGAAAGATGTGCGTACTGAGTTTGGCAAGCCTTTTGCACATAAGATTGTGAAAGGTGGGTGGAAGAAAAGGTCGATATTTTTTGAATTGCCATATTGGAAGTCTTTGTACGTGAGACATTTTCTCGATGTTATGCATATTGAAAAAAACGTATTTGAAAGTGTTATCGGTACATTACTCAATATAAAAGGCAAGTCTAAGGATGGCCTTAAAGCAAGGGAGGACATGTTAAAAATGGGAATGAGAACTGAATTAGCACCCGTGAAGAAAGGAAGACGAACATATCTACCACCTGCTGCTTTTACTTTATCTAGAAAGGAGAAAAATTTTTTGTGTAAGTCTCTGAGTGAAGTTAAGGTTCCAGAAGGATACTCATCTGATATCAGAAGACTTGTTTCTATGAAAGACCTCAAGTTGAAGAATTTGAAGACACATGATTGTCATGTTATAATGGAACATTTTCTACCGATCGGTATACGTTCTATTTTGCCAGAAAAAGTAAGAAGTTCCATAACTAAATTGTGTTTTTTCTTTAGGTCAATTTGTGGTAAGGTGATCGATCCCGAGATGTTACCAACACTACAAAAAGAGATTGTAATTACCTTGTGTGAGCTTGAAATGTATTTTCCTCCGTCTTTTTTTGACATAATGGTTCATTTAGTTGTTCATCTTGTGAAAGAGACACAGTTGTGTGGACCAGCTTATATGAGATGGATGTACCCTGCTGAACGGTATATGAAAATATTAAAAGGGTACGTGAAATCCCGAAGTCGACCAGAGGGTTGTATTGTTGAACGATACATTGTTGAAGAAGCTGTTGAGTTTTGTACTGAATATTTGTCTAACGTTCAATCGATTGGACTCCCCAGAGCTCAGATTTTCGACAAAATGGAAGGTAAAAAATTAATTGGGAATAAAATTGTGACAATATCAAGGGATGAACGGGATCAAGTTCATTTGTATGTTCTGCACAATAATAATGAGGTTGAGCCATATGTTGAAATGCACAAGGATGTACTCCGAAGGTTAAATCCGAACAGAAATGAAAATTGGATAGTTATAGAGCACAATCAAAGTTTCATACAATGGTTGAAGGATCATATTTATTTGAAGCGCTCTTCAGATCCTTCTTCGGTAACAGAAAGGTTGAGATGTTTGGCATATGGTCCAAGTTTGCATGTGTTTTCTCATAGCGCATATTCAATTAATGGATACACATTTTATACCAAAGAACAAGATGATAAGAGTACTATGCAAAATAGTGGTGTCACCGTGCTAGCTGAAGCAATGCATATATCAAGTATGAAGGACTTAAACCCCAAATATGCAAATTTGTCATATTTTGGAGTTATTGAGCACATTTGGGTGTTTGATTACGAGAAGTTTCAGATTCCCATCTTTGGTTGCAAGTGGGTGAATAGTAGTGGCATACGAATGGATAAGTCTGGATTTTTGCAAGTTGATCTTACTAGGGTGGGGTACAAAGATGAACCTTTTATTCTAGCATCTCAGGCTAAACAAGTGTTCTATGTGAATGACCCGAAGAGTACAAAATGGTCTATAGTGCTTTTCTCTAACAAAGTGACTGATGATAGCGGTGTCGATCAATGTGATATTGATGTTGAGAATGAGTCATGCATTAGACGGAATGAGTTGAATAGAAATGATGAAGTTGAGGATCTTATACCGGATGAGTCATATATAAGAAACGATCATAATGAGGGAATTTGGATCAATTCATCCGTACGCATTGCTAAGAAACAAGTGATTAATATTCCAACAAAGAAAAGAAAGAGATGTTAGTGACTTAGGTAAATTATCCATGGTTTCTTTATTTTATTTTTTCGATTGTTTTGATTATAAGTTATATGTGATAATGCATGATTTCTTTATTTTTTTTTGTTTTCAATTGCTTTGATTATAAGTTATATATGATAATGCATGATTTCTTTATTTTTTTGTTTTCATTTGCTTTGATTATAAGTTATATTTGATATTTGATGGTTTCCTTGGTTTATTACAGGTTAGACATGGCTGATGACCAACCTGAGGAAGTTCCTAAAAAAGTATCCGCGGAAGAAGAAATTCGAAGAGGCATCACAGTAATGAGAAGGGTGGTCCAAGGAAGATCTCGAGGCATCATACTAGATGTCTATTGGAGCACCCAGGGACAGCTTATAGAACCTAATGGGCATACCTTAACTAGTTTTATCGGTGCACTAGTAAGGAATGAAATTCCCATTACATGTGATGATTGGAGAAACAAAGAGCTGAAAGAGTCCAAAGATAAAATTTGGAGTGAGATAAAGGTACAATCATTTGGCCCTTAATTATACGGAATCAATTATGTTTTTTAAATTACCGATACTAACTATCAATCTTTATGTTTTTCTTAGCGATGTTTTAACATCGAAGAAGAAAGAAGAGGCTTTTGTATGAAATTGGCCGGAAAGCTTCTAAGAGGGTTTCGGACATTTTTATCATCCAAGTTCCTTAAGGATGCGGATGGTAATTTTGTGGATGCGGAGCTTCCCAAAAAATATGAAAGTTTGATATCGGCTGAAGAATGGGAAGCGTTCAAATCCAAAAGACAAGACCCGGTTTTTCAAAGAATAAGTGCTACAAATCGGGAAAGAGCATCAAGTCCCGCATATCCGTACCGAAAAGGACGTGTCGGATATGGACGGTTAGAACAATCCATGGTAAGTATTTATAAATTGCGATAACAAATTTGTTCATCATATATTAGTTTTATCTGATCAAATTGTATGACTTAATGTGTAGCTGCAGAAGGAGGAAAGTTCAGAATCATCTCTTCCTGCACATGTTTTGTGGAAGGAAGCCCGTGTGGGCAAATCTGGAGTTCCTCAAGAAGAAGTTTTACAAGTATACCAGAAATGTGTAAGTATAACATTTTTTCATTAATTGAATAACATTTTTATACACAAATATTTGACAAGTGTACAATATTCATCTGATTTTTCAGGAGGAGCTATCTCAGTCTTTATCTCCCGATGATACTAGGAGCATACTTGGTCGGGCATTAGATGTCCCTGAGTATTCTGGTCGGGTGAGGGGTAAGGGATTTGGAGTCACTCCGACCTCCCTGAGTATTAAAAAAGCAAAGGCTCCTAGTAATCGGGAGCTTCATGCAAGAATGGAAGCCATGCAAGCTGAGCTTGATGCATTGAGGAGAGAAAGAGAGGCTAGCGCCTCAACAGTATACAGAGATGCTTCGGACAAAGACAGTATCAACTGTACCTTTCAGCCGAACATTCAAGAGGTAATTACATATAATTGTCTTAAATTGAACTATTTTCTTAAATTATGTATTTGACATATATACACATTAACGATTTCTTGTTATTATTGGTTTTAGGGCATTTCCCATTGTCAGCTGTATTTGTCGTCACCATACTATCGGATGGTTGGCAAGGGAAAAGTGCATAACGTTAGCGGAGTATTACTCCACACTAGAGAGCTCCCTGCTGGATGTTTGAAGGTATCAGTTGATATTGCAGTTGAGCCGAATGCAGCATTACCATATCCTAGTTGATATTGTACTTTCATATTTTCCTATGTTAAATAGACTCCCACACAATCCAAATCAAAAGAAACTGCGATTCCACGACATACCGAGTCCACGGTTTCAAGAAAAGAGGTAATATACAATTATATGACATATATTCATGGAAGTTGTTACATTCTTAATTAGATCTAACTATTTATATGACATGTAGGTTCAAGAAAATGAGGCTAGCAATGCCTCCGCACAACAAAAAAAGGAGGTTAGCAACGCCTCCGCACGGGTACAAAGTTCTGGTGCTAAGAAGTCCGTAGCTAGGAAAAAACCTACCACCAAGTATAGGTCGTGCCTCAGGACATTTCTAGAGATGACCGATATACCGACCGGAGGTGCTCGGATTATACCTATGGAGGTAGGGATTTTCGGCTTTGATTACGAACAAATGATTGGTAATGAGGACTTCATGCAAGTTTTTGGTCGTGAAGAAATCGGCGTCACCGTTGTCAATACATATGTTAGGTAAATTCGGACTACTTTGTTTTATTAATTAAACAACTTATTTTAATGATGTTTACTTTATGTTAATGATGTTTTTATATTAGGTTTTTGTATGACAAATTGATGCGCCCCAATGGTTTGGACGTGTCATTCGGATTCTTAGCACCCGCGACCGTCAGCTATAGTTTAATGATAAGTAGACCGGATACCGTGACGGAGTACGTTCTTCGGATCCTCGTGGAGAATAAAAATGCGGAGAAGTTGTTTTTTGTACCGTTTAATACCGGGTTAGCATTTCATTCTAAATTCATCTATTATAATTATTTTCCAAGTTACCATCTAACATTTGCCTAATCATTACAGTGGACATTGGTTGTTGCTCGCAATCAATCCTATCCGAGAAATTGTGTATTATCTTGACTCGTTAGGAAATGATTGGACAACATACCCGGTTATGAAGGACCTAATTGACACGTAAGTGAGAATGTTCAAAATTTTTCTTAGTTTATGTGAATTGTTCTAATTGCTTCATTTTTATTTTATTAGCGTCCTACAAGCTTTTCGTGCCCAACGAGTTATCCAGACCTCAAGGAGGGGCGCCAACTCCATTTCATGGATTAAAGTGGCGGTATATTTTTAATTACCGCGTTTTTTATTATATTAGTGATGACTACACTTGATAAAACTTAGGATTTATAATTCATATTTTTTTTTCATATGTAGTGTCCTCTTCAACGTAATCAAATAGATTGCGGGTATTTCATGTTGAGGTTTATGCGAGATACTCTCATGTTGGGCCGATTAGAGATTCCCACCGATGTATGTATTTCTAACTTATGAGTTATTTTTATATTTACACATATCTTATATAATTAAATAGTCGGAATTAATTCAAAATATGTTATATTATTATGTAGTACTTTGATGAATTCAAGTGTGCATCTTATACAAAGGATCAAGTGGACGAAATCAAAGAGGAGTGGTGTCAATACATGATAGAGCTCAAAGTGTGTAATTAATGTGTACATTTGTAGTAGTATATGTAATGACTTATAAATGTAAACATAAATTTGTATATATTTTGATACATTTATGGCAAATTTGGTTTGAATTGGTTTGAATTGGTTAGCCAAATTTTGGTAAAAAAAGGCCAAAATGGCATATATAAAATGTGATAATTGACTGCAAAAATCTGGTTGAAAACAGGTACCAATTCTGGTTTATAAACCTGGAAAAAATGTGGTTACAAACAAATCCTACAAAAAATTTCGTATACCTTAGACAGCGCTTTTGCCAAAAGCGTTGTCTAAGGGGGGGATTAGAAAGCGCTTTAGGCAAAAGCGCTGTCTAAGGGGGGGGGGGGGGCTTAGACAGCGCTTTGTGAAAAGCGCTGTCTAAGGTATACTTAAAAAAATTAAAATAGGAGGGGCTTAGACAGCGCTTTTGGCCAAAGCGCTGTCTAAGGTATGGGCTTAGACAGCGCTTTTCAAAAGCGCTGTCTAAGGTGTACCTAAAAAATCTAAATTAAGAGGGTCTTTTAAAGCGCTTTTGGCCAAAGCGCTGTCTAAGGGTGGGGGATTAGACAGCGCTTTTCACATTTTAAAAAGCGCTGTCTAAACCTTTAGCAGCGGAGGTTTAGACAGCGCTTTAAAGCGCTGTCTAAGGCTAAAAAAAGCGCTGTCTAAGGTCTTGTTTGTTGTAGTGTACATACATACATTCATACATACA